>JAVFBZ010195045.1:0-14220 GCA_032466195.1 Katharina tunicata | reverse complement strand
AGTCGAGAAGAAACAAGCCAAACTATAAGTGTCTCTGGGTGATGTTCCAATTAACACCTGGAGACATGTAAGGAATTGAGTGGTTATCAGTGTTGAGTATTTAAATTGTATGTTTGATTGATTGGGGTTTTACGCCGTGATTAAGGTTATTTCAGTTACACCACGGATGGCCAGCCCGGCGTGAAATACTCGTTTCCACAATATATCATGGTCTACCATAGTTCATACTAGTTTATCAAATTCGGAATCTCTAACTTATATTATTTAAATGTCACAAACAATACCGATTAAAGAACAAAGTGGCAATCAATTGTAATCTAGCTGTTGTCGTTAATGAGGAATTAACCGTTCTCTGATGGTGATGTCTTTCAAAAAAGATAACGTTGATTCATTTGATACACCTGTACAGCTCAATTGACTTGTGTTTACTTAATCCATTAGATACGATTCAAAGTTAATTGGATGTTACTTATTAAGCTGATCACATTTGAGCAGTTCACTGGTAGTTGTATACTGAAGCCGCTACACTTTGAAATCCAACACGCCAAGTTGCTTCGAAAGCCACAACATCAAAAGTTTAAAAAAAAGCTAAACCCGCCTTTGAATTTGATAGAGACCATTACGGCAGTTTCATCCATTTCGCATAAATCCGGTCCCTCGTGGTCAGTATAAGCATATCTAAAATCGAATGATTTGTTTGTTCTCATTCAACTATAGGTCTATACCATGTTCTTTTATGGATTTAGAAACAAAATTCGAAAAAAAAAGTGCGTAATGAAAGTTTATCAATTAAATATTGTGGATAAGAAAGTCGCACTTCTTCTACTTATAGAAAGCCAACTGTTTGCTTTAGATTTCCAGACTGATGTCCTAATACCCAAAATACTTAAATTGATTATCGCAAGATCATGGATAATTTCAACAACCGAAGGACTTTGTATAGACCGCTCGATAAGTCTGTGTTTTAGGCAATTATTTAATTCAGGATAATTGTCCTCGTCCTTTCTCTCTAAAAACTCAGGTACGCATACACTTCACGAAAAACGGAAAAAACCTTTTCGAGATTTAAAAATGAAATGAGGTCCCAACAAACATTGCACAACATGACCATTAAAACACTTTAAATGCTGATACGCAGCGAACATATCTTGACCGAAAGCGCAGACAAGCAATATACGGAACAGCAAAGTGCATGACATTTGGGGGACAATATAGTTTGTATAGCGAACTATAGTTTAAAACAAAAACAAAAACAAAAAATACTGTTTTACGTCCTGTTATAATAATAATAATATCTTTATTTCAGGTACGTTGGTCCACATAATACAGTTAATATAAGCTCATTGAATAAATTGTCGGCAGTGATGACAGCATTAGCTTGTCATTGAGGAAAACAGTATGACTGTTAGTTGTACACGTCATTGTACAAACAGTAGCGTGTTCCACATGTTGACTGGTTTGGATATACAAATTCCTATAAAAGGCATACTTTTTAACAAACCATTATAACTGAACAGTACCCTCGACCTTAAGCTATATACGGCCTCTCAACAATTCATAAAAAGACGGAACTCTATTTGTAAAAAATGATGTCGCTGCACTATGTCGAGAAGTGAGACCCAGCAACCATCTAAACGCATTATTGTAACAAACTCTCAGCTTGCCGAGACAATACTAAGTATTATTACTCCACAAGGCAGAACAATATAAATTAGTACAATATGTTAAAAACAATTGCCTTTTAACATCTACATGCAGAGCAGACAGAAAATTTGCGTATAAGCATGTTAGATCGAATACAGAGTGCTCTGCGCTGGCGTAATATATCATCGTTATCACACAGCTTATCATTGACCACATGGCTTAAATATATTTTTGTCAAGAGTAATCACACTGGCACAGGGATATCGACTGATTAAAGCCGAGAAATTATCTCATATTCTAGATCAATTCTCAGAGACAAGTTTCTAGATAGACCTGAATCTCGAGTTGTTCTGGCTTAAATATACATAGTTTAACCAAGTTGTAGTTTGTCATTATTCAGGTAAAATTTCTGACTATACACACACTTCACATTTTTAGATTTGTAGTGCATACATACATGTTTTTTCACATCATGTATAAAGTATATCCTGAATCAAGCACCACCTTTTCCAGTTGATGGTGAAGTTGAACAGCAACCAATACCATGGCGGTCCGTGTCCCTTTTGACAATTCATCTTCCAGCTTTGGATTTTGAAAGCCGAACAAATGGATAGCTCGACATGGCCTCTTAATTCTAACTTCCGAAACAAACTTTGGAAAGCTGGAAGAAGAAAAGCTCTAAATCCTTTCCAGCTTTCAAGCTTTTCAGCCCACAATTCAAGCTAAAAAACCTTATCATCTCGTCCAGAATATCATCTTTTATCCACAGTATTTTGACATTTGAATAGCTGAAGACGTTTTATTACATTGACGCTTCAAAAGTGTTCTCTTGTTGAGCAAGGTAAAGACATAAATCTTGTATTTACCTGGGACATTACAGTGGCGCTGAAGGCTAATTAGAGATTAGGGGGATTGTGGTTGGTGGTGATGGTGGGGGAGGGGGTGTGTCCAGGTCAACACCGAGGGTCCGGGAGACCATGGACAAGCTGAAAGTTAGTAAAAACGAAGAAGCGATCTTATATGTTTTAGGCCATGAAATTTGGATTTAGTAACGTATTCAAATATTCTGTGAGGTTTCAAGCAGCACCACTTTTCACGATATCTTCCCCAAAAAATGTTATCCATTTTAGAGAAGCAAACCAATTACATATCATCAAATGCTAATAATTACATTCGAAAGCAGACATTTCTTGGGATTGTAACAAATATATGATGATATAGTTCATTGTTAAATGTGGCTCTTGATTTCATATGCCTCTTTTTCGTTCTTCGATTTGAGCTCCCATTGTCCTTTCTGTAGGTTGTCGACAGTTTTGAAGATAGCAGTTTAATGCAACAATTATTTTAGTCACAGTTGACTTTGTGATTGTGGATTCAACTTTCTTGAATTTTGCCAACATGAAAAGTTTCAGTGCCAAATACCCTTTTGGGACCAATTTTGTCATTTTAGATTTAACCACAAGATGCAGATCGGGAGTTTCGCTCAATAAGCAACAATGGACTGAACATAATTAGCCACATAGAAGTATAATGAATTGCGTATGTAATGAAAGTAGGTAAATTATGCATAATAAATGTGAGTCACTGCATAGACTGTCCCCATATTAAACAGATATTTGCACATGGCTTCTACGTGTAGTTCATCTATGTCATCTCTTATTTCGAGTTTTAAGCATAGAAAGCATGGCCAATCAGCCTACTGTGTAGAACCTATATACTGTAGTGGGTTATATCTTAATACAATTAATTCAATTTTTTGCAAAAACAAGATGTCCTGATCAAAATGTTTGTTTGTTGGATTGGTGTTAAACGTCGTACTCAAGAGTATTTCCCCTATATGACGACTTTGCGTTGTCGGGGTATGGTGGAAAACCGGAAAGAAACCTCGTAAACAAACGTCCCGTGAACTCCGCAGCCACCGGAAAACATCCCTTATATACCTAAGGTCCACTGGTGTTCTCTGAACTATAAGGACCACCAGAAGGAGATTTGTATGTGGCGTCCTGTTGGAGTCCTGCCCCGAGGTGTCTTTATATGTTGAGACGGTCTTTCCATTCACCTATTTGGCGGGTACGCCGTATATGAGTGAAATAACATAAAGTATGGTATAGAAACTCAAACAAACAAACAAACAATAAACAAGCGTGAAAGTGAAACAACTTCGTGTTACTTAAGTTTACGAACGAAACAATGTTTGTTTACTTAGTTAACTCCTTACACATTTTTTTATTATTCCATCTTTTTACTACGTACCCTGGTAATGATTAAAGTATCGTCTGTGACGGGTAAATGAATGCTTATGAGCTTTAATGAACTATTGTTTTCATAATAGAAATCTCATTACTTACAATATTTTTAGTATGTTAGTAAATCCAAAGTTCATGGTCAAACATTTCTAAGATTCCCTCTCCACACTTCCTGACTAGGTGGCCATGGATCCTCGGTGTTGGACTAGGACAAAATAAATGCATAATTTGTCTGGCAAAGCCTGTTACAATAACACACATATCATAAAGAAAACATATGTGGTCTGCAGTTGTCAAGTGTTGCCGTAACCCAGATTCAAAGTCGTAATGTTGTAAGAATCCATGTCGAGCTGAACATTCTTACAGTTTTCAAAATCCAAAGCTGGAAGATGAATTGTCAAAAGGGACACGGACCCATGGCGTCTTGATACGATTAATTCAAACCAATCCAGTGGATCTTTAAACATTTTCAAAGTGTCTGTCTACATGGATTATTGTTGTCTATGGCTTTTAAATAAAAGTAAAAAGGCAAGGGAGCATTTTCGTTGTCAATTATATTCACTCAAACACGTTATGTGTCCATCGCAGAGATTTCTATTTGGGATGCATAGAGAACTGTATGCGCTGGAGTTGGCAAAAGCCTTATGTGTGGATCTCAGATCTTTGTTTTTCGCCGTGAGGCATTATAAAAAAATTCAGGAAAAAAACAAACTTCTGAGCCATTCATACAACATATGTGTCAATAATGTCACAAGTTTCTCTCATAATGTTTTATATTTAGATGACGTCCTAAACATAAAAAAAAAATAACATATCATAGGAAAGATACTTCTGGCACTAATGCGTCAACAAAGTTTTTTCTCAGCCAAATCTGATTCCTGATGCTCCTTATAGTTAAGAGAGCACCCGGGCACAAGAAGACCCAGCCAACGTTTAGATTATATGTAGGATATTCTATACGATATGGAATAAAGACAGAGCCGGATTTGAATTTTGCATAGCTACAACTAACTATGGTATAATCTATTTTACACACGAATTCTTGTTTTTTGCAAAGAGACTAAAATCGACACAATTGAATGAATTATATTAAAATGTAACCCACTATAGTATATAACTTCTACGCAGTAGGCTTATATACCATATGTTTTATGCTTAAAACTCGAAAGAAGATAGTTTGATGGCATTTATGAACTTAAAGTAGATGCCATGTGCAAATATCTGTAAATATCGAGACAGTATTTATTCACAATCTCGGGTACAAATAACAGATCGCCCACAGTCAGAGCACTTCACTATCAGTAGAACTACACAGAGACAACATGATGATCGACGCACATCAAATATAACCCGAGGAATAACTTAGTCAATGGTTCTTGGTTAAATTCTAATTAAAGGTTAATTAACCAAATGTCAAAAAAAGGATAGCATAATCATCGGATGGCTCTTCAGACTTCAAAACGCATATGTACATAGGGGGCAGTTACTGTTGTTGTCCTGTCAATTAGAGAACAAATATCATGAGCAATAAACAAAACAGTTTGAACTTCGAAATTACACATTCAAGTTATATGTGTAAAACCCAATGATTATTTAAGTACAAATAGCACAAAATGCATATTACTGATTCATGAATAAGGTTGGAATTAAACATCCTCTAAAACAATAGATTGCCTTGTTGTAATTACCCACCAAAATGATTCCAATACAACCAGTGTTTAACGTCGTTGCAAATTATTGTTATAATTCTACAAAACGTTACTCATTTAATAGCGCAATTATATTAATTCGCTGTGAACATAGCAAATCAACACAACAATGATAACGTGACACCAGCCGAGCTGAATCCTTATGTGAAATAACCAACGGATCCAAAACTAAGTTGGAATCCTAGTTGAAATCGTTTAGTATTTCAGAGTATTATTATTTTAATCTCTATAAACAACTTCACCAAAAATGTTAAAATGCTTCCTAAAAACCAGTGGTTACACAGGCGAGATAAACATTACACCAAATACACGTCACTGGTGGCCTACAGTTAAACCACCTGTATCTCCTAAAACAACACAGATATAACAACCCCATGAATGCTATAGAATCCAAATATGTCGCAAACTTCCATTAACAATTCTACAAACTACTTGTCAGTTAGAAATAACCTTATCTTATCAGAACAACTAAGCTTTATATTTTTATTACAATAATTACGTAAATGTGTGCACCGTTAACATTACGTTATCACTTCGTGCACAGATTCCGTTACTCGAAAGTTCACACGACTTAAGATAAAATATGCAAGAAGAATCAGAAAAATGTCAGATAACTCACTCTTCTAATCGGCGACACAATTATTTCAAATACACAGCTATCGTCACTATCGAGAAATTAGTACGTTCTTAGAAAAAAATCAGTTAAACTAGCGTGCTTTACAACTGTCATCTACGTAGAATCAACGTTTCCAGTGTGTGCGACACGAGCGCCCTCCGACGGTCAGTCATAGCATCTCAGTCACAATACGGTGTAGGGGAAACAACTTTGGTATACACAACCCTACCCATGCAATCAGACCAAAATACTACACCAGCCCACATTCTTCTCGGACGAATCACTGTCCAGTCACTGTACACGTACAGTCAACAACAACACGAGGATTTTCGTAAGCAAAACCTAGTCTCGACATTGTAAACCTGCCAACTCAACGGGTAACAGCAGCTCAATAGCATATATAACTTGATATCTGGATTGTTGTTGAACTTACCGGTAGTACACGGTTTGAATAAAACAAAACAACAACAAAATCGTTAATAAACTGTCTTTTTTATTCTGATATACTGATGCAGCTTCCTGGAACAACGTTGAATTTAACTTCAGAACGAAGTTCGTTAATCCGGCGTCGGTATCTTGGCAACTACTATTCCTTTGTATAGGAATATCTTTGGTTTCATTCGGATAGTTTACACTGCTGTCAACTGCATTTGATTTAGCAGTTGAACGCGGTTCATGGAATGGATTGCAATGGCAACCTGCAGTTGAACGAAGGGTTTTTTTCCACTGGTCTCGCTTGTTGCCTAGTTGCTGGAATAGGTTCTTCTAACGATTCAATCGCTGTAAGAACCTCATCCTCGGAATCGGAAAAACTGGGACTGGCTGATTCAACTGGCGTAGCTGGCGAGTTCTCCGTGCGTACAATAGTAGGAAGGGCTGAATCAGGACAACGCCTAAGCTGTGTTCGGTGAAAGTTCCTTGAAGGTTCACCATATATTGGTTCAACGTAGTAAATGCGACCGTCCGCTCCCACAGGCCTTGTGACATTATACACTTTTGACTGCCAAGCATCCTGGATTTGTTTCTGCCTTCTACTCCATTCCGAATCAAAACTCTCTCCTCGATGCGGCTTCGCGTTCCATACGCTCAGGAGTCCTTTCATATGCATGTCTCAAAGTCAACTGATGGTGTTCTAACTAATCTTTTTGGTCTATTGATGTTGTGCGCAAATACAACTTCTGAAAGGTATTTCGACCAACAGTTCTTCTGATGCGGTGGTAGCGAGCGAAGAAGGTCGTGCATCGTCCGGTTAAATCGCTGGCATTGTGCATTACCCTGCGGGTGATACGGGGATGTGCGTGACTTCTTTACACCATATAACCGACAAAGCTATTGAATGAAAGACGACTCGAAGTCCTTCCCTGTTCAGAATAAATCCTGAGTGGAATGCCATACTTACCGAACCATTCTTTGACAAGAACTCGTGCTGTGGTTTCTGTCTTCTGGTCTCTTGTCAGGGTCGCTGAGGTAAACTTGGAAAACACGTCTGTTATGACCACTACGTTTTCATATCCGTCTGAGCTCTTTTCCAACAACGTGTAATCAAGGGCAAGTACCTCCAATGGCCGAGAAGAAAGGACACTACCAAGCTGGTGCCATTATCCGAGGCAACGGCAACTTTGCTACCGTACACCTCTCACATGTCTTACACCACTGATCAATATCAGTACCCATACCAGGCCAATAACATCTACATCGAAACAGGGCAAGAGTTCTTTCAACACCTTGGTGTCCCAGGTTGTTGTGTATAGCGGTCATAACTGTTTCCTTGAGTGCTCCCGGAAGCACCATTTGCTTTACTTTCCCTAGATTATTATCCTCTGTCTGTCTACACAGCACACCATCTTCCATCACTAATCTATTCCATTGTTTGTTCAAAGTCAAGACTTTACGAGGAAGTTGTCGACGCTGACTGAAATTTGGCTAAGAATCGGTCTTCCAGAACTCTCAAAACTTTTTGATTGTAAGATCCCTCTCTTGCATAGCTTGAATTTCAATCTTAGAATAAGTAGGAAAACAATCGATCTTGGACTGTGATATCTGCTTCTTCGGTCTGAATGGGGACAACAACACTGTTAGATAGAACACTGGCAAAGCAAAGTTCAATAGGAAGATCTGAAAACTTTGCTGTCACACCGCATGCTGCCCGAAATTCTTCATTGGTCACTACGTTGTCTGTTTGCCGTGGCAACCGCGAGAGAGCAGCTTCATTATCATTACATTTCCCTGCACGGTAAGAAATGTCAAAATCAAGCACGGCTAACTGGGCAACCTACAGATCCTAACTTTGCAGTCTGGATATATCTCAACGGATTGTTGTCAGTGTAGGCTACAAACTTACCCCCAAGTAAATACTCTCGGAATTTCTCAGCTATAACCCATTTAAGAGCTAACAGTTCCAGCTTGAACGAACTATAATGTGACATATTTCTTTCTGTCGGCCAGAGTCATCTGGAAGCATATGCTTTAACTCTGGCTTTTATATGCTGTAGTTTCTTGGACAAAACAGCTCCTAATCCTTCCTGATTGGCGTCGGTTTCCACAATAAACGGATTGTGAAAGTCCGCATATTCTTATATCGGGGCAGAAGATAATCTGTCCTTTAATGCGACAAAGGCAGTTTGACAAGCTTCCGTCCAACGGTCTATGAACATAAACTTTTTCCGATCCTTGATGTCCCGCAGACATACACCCACTAGGTCATTCAAAGGTCTAGCAATCTTAGCAAACCCATCTACAAATTTTCTATAGTAACTGACAAAACCGAGAAACGATCGGAGATCCTTAACACTTGATGGCTTGATGGCCAGTCTCGAACATAATCTATCTTTTCTGGGTCGGTCGAAATACCACTAGATGAGATCACGTGTCCAAGGTAACGAACTTCTTCTTTGAGAAAACAACACTTGCTTGGAGACAATTTTAAACCACATTCTTCTACCTTAGAAAGCACAACCTCTAATCTCTTAATATGATCATGAAAATTAGATGAGAAAATGATGATATCGTCTAAATATACAAACAGGAATTCAAACAAGTCTTGGGCGAAAACTCTTTGTATCAGACGTTGGAACGTGCCTGGTGCATTGGACAGACCAAAAGACATGCGCCGGAACTTGAACAAGTCACAAACTTTGGATCCACCGCAATATGCTTATAGCCACTAGCAAGATCCAAGGTTGCAAAATACTGAGCCCCACCTAGGTGATCCAGAGTATCCTGAATTCGCGGGAGTGGATATGCGTCACGTCGAGTCTTCTGGTTCAGCTTCCTGTCATCCACACATAGTCGAAGTTCTCCATTTGCATATGGCGAATGACTTTCTTGGATGACTTTGTTATCAGGAAGCTGTTTCATATGACGACGAACCTCATCCAACGGATTTAGTGGAATTCGTCTACAAGGCTGCCTAACAGGAATTTCATCTTCAGTTGGAATTGTGTGAGGTACTAGATCCGTGTAACCTAGGTCACTGTCATCCCGAGCAAAAGCATTCCCATTTTTTTTTTCAAGCATATCCAATAACTGTTTCTTTTGATAACTAGTTATTGGTAAATCTTGAACATCCTGCATCATCTTCTCGTACTTACCATCTCCACTTGACTTATATTTGTTTCATAGCAAGGACTGATACTTACCTTGCACTTTATCTGATCCCTTGAAAACAAACCTATGTTTTTTTGTTGTTGTTCCAACATTTGCTTCTGAAGAAGAGTTATCTTCCACGTTTTCTGCTGAGTGAATCGTACCCAGTCAAGTACGCGGTTTCAGCCAAATGTCTTCATCACTAAGGTTGGCAACTCTTTGTCTCAACGTTTGTCTCGGTTAAACAACAGGTATTCACAACATACATGTTGTGTGGGAATGAGGTAGCCAACGCTTCCACCGTAACAGTTGATCCTTCCTTTTGGTTTCCCCGGAATCCACAACTATGAATAGCCTTAATCGACCAAGCCGGAACATGAACGACTTGTCTACCAGCAACCTTCGCTATCCCAACCAACTTACCTTCCTGCTGTTCTTGGCGAAGCACTTTTTCAAAAACCTTAATCCATTCTTCCGGAAGTCCCTGAAAATCAGACTCGCGGTTATTCCCCTTTATCTGTCCAAGACATCCCCTAATAATATTCACACCCAAAAGACCAGGTGTTTCCTCCTTGCGTACTTGCCCTATGAGGTCAACAGCGCCCCTAACTACAAGAACACCAGTGTTAGGCAAAGATTTACCTTAAGCCCTAACTTCTAACTCAATGTAGCCAACGTAAGCAATCTCTAAATCATTAGCAGCGGACAGTCTTAACCACTCACCCGTCGGTATAAGAGAACTGACCTTATCTTTCAAATATTTCCGACAAAAACTTTCAGTTATTGTTGTTACCTGTGAACCCGAATCCAGAAGGCGGGGTACTTCCACTCCCGCCATGGAAACCTTAGTAACCACACAACTACCTACTGCATTTCTATATATGTGCTCACGTGACGCCTGAGACTTACCTGATGAGCGAGTTACCTCCCCTTCTGACACACGGCTCACTGTAACAGTGGGGTCCAGTTTAGCGATTCTTGATGAGACTTAACTTTACCCTTCCTGGTGCAATTTTGGCGATATGACCAGCCTCGTCGCAATTATAACAAATCAATTGGCCATCCTTATCTCTCTTTGGTTCGCGTCTCCGCTTGTTATTATTATTTCTCCTTGATTGCTTCACTCATATCCTGTAAAGCTTTAGTATGTTTATCAAACATCTCCCAAACCTTATCAGACGTTGCACTATTATATTGTGTCCCTTTACTCAACTTAAAACTGGTCTCAACATCGCAATCTTCAAAAACGTTTCAACTATACGCCGGTTTCCGATTTACTTTCCTTGGCCCTTCCTGTTCCTCAGTGAAACGCATGGCTTCGTCGCAAATGTCCAAAAATGAAGAACTAGGCTGTTCCCTGATCATTTTGCGTAATTCTCGTAAATGGGTGTCTTTATCTGTATCGGCAAATTGATCGCGTAATACCATATCGCGATTGGGAACAGCATTGGGGTTTCGGCGAAGAGGTAGATCTATAAGGCGAGTAAACTTGTTAGAGATATTGCGTAGAGTCTAATTTTCACCTTGGCGGCGGCTGTAAAACTGCGACAATAACTGCGGGACAGATCTCTTCTCGCCCAAATTTTGAACCAAAATATATAATATTTTATCTGGGTCTTCTCTTTATGAAAGTGCTCTAACTTTTACTTCCGATTTTGCCGCTCCAGTCAAATGACACATTATAAAGTCAACTTCCTTTTCTCTACGATAATTACGAGCAGAAAGAATACGTTTAATTTCTTCGACAAAATCTTCTACAATCCAACCATCACGATCTGAGACAAACCAGAAAAGGCTCTAAGTTCTCTTGAGTGGAACATAAACATATTGACGTGTTTCTTTATTGCGTTGTATTTCTAACTGTAACTGTTGAACTTTATTTTGAAATGCTGCCATATCAGCAGTGGTCGGATTTGTATCGCCCTGACTAGCCATGCTGCTCGGATACCCTACAACGTTAACAGTGCGCAAATATTAAGGCCAAGCACAAAACAACTCGTTAAGCGACCGATGATTCGTCGGGAACAAATGCAAATATCGAAACAGCCAACAGACAATACTTAGGATAAAAAATTATTTCCCATACGCTCCGAAAATCGTAAAATCGACGGCTGACGAATCAGTACTATAAAACATGATAAGTGTGCCCTAGTTTTAAAAAAAAACGGAACACCAAACCTCATGTAGTAGTATTAAAGTTTCCTAACAACTCTGATCAAAACTCTATTTACTGTGTACATTACTAGTACCCAAAAGTGGGTAGAAAAAAATTAACAATCTGGGGTCTGAGTGTCGAAAATAAAATGAAAAGAAAATGAAACAATAGAGAAAATTAAACAAAAACAGACAAAAAAAAAAAATAAAAATGATTGAGTGATGTTTAACGCGTTCTCAATGGCATCTCACTTATATGAATGGTTATGTACTACCAACAACAAAAACCACAAAACATGAAGCGTTCCGTCTTGTTGCGAAACCAATGGTCCTCCAGTGTCAAATAAAGTCAGTATGACTACTCGGGGAACTTGAAAATTAAGACGGGGCAAACAGTTTGCCGACGCTTTATACTCCAGAAATACAAAATGACTGAAATCTGTAACACATTTGAAGTTGTTTATAAAATCTATCAAAATGCACAGGTAACCTTCTATCTTTCTTTCCAAAACTTATACTTTGCTTTGATATGAGTTACTTTGAAGGTACACACCAAAACACACACACAAATATGGAACGGAAGGCAATTCTGATGAACAACCTCCAGCGCAAAGGTATCTTGGTAACCATAAATCCAGACCACTGTAAAGAACACTTTTGCAGTTCAGTCAACAACCAATGTCCACGTGCGGTCACTCCACCTCCACATCTGTATCACTCTGCAGTACATTACGTAAATGTGTTTACCGTTAACATTACTTTATCACTTCGTGCATAGATTCCGTTATTCGAAAGTTCACACGACTTAAGATAAAATGCAAGAAGAATCAGAAAAATGTCAGATTATTCACAATTCCAATCGGCGACACACTTATTTCAAACACACACCTCTCGTTACTATCGAGAAATCATTACGTTCTTAGAAAAAACTCAGTTGAACTATTTGCGTGCTTTACAACTGTCAGCTACGTAGAATCAATGTTTCCAGTGTGTGTGACACGAGCGCCCTCCGACGATCAGTCATAGCATCTCAGTCACAATACTGTGTAGGGGAAACAACTTTTGTATACACAACCCTACCCATGCAAGCAGACCAAATTACTATAGTAAATCTGTGGCCAGTGAAGGTTCAGATGCTGATTCTAAGCATTTCAATACCAACCGGTCGGATAGAAAGACCCCACCATGCAGAGAGGGCTCCTGTTAGGAGTCCAGCAGCTAAACGCCGTGGGAACCGGATTACTTCGCAGCAGACCAGAAAATCTACCTTAAAGCCCGTGAATAAACAACAAGCAGATAAGTGTGAAAGTAACTGGTAAAATGTCTGATTATTTTTTACCTTCAGTCACACCCAAACAAACTGACTCTGGAACTAAGGAGAGCAAAACTAAATGTAATACATATAGGGAAACAATGGGGAGAAAACCATTAATTTTGCTCTTCTTAACAGCCAGGGACTCGCTACTAAAATTACCAATACACTTGACACGATTGATATGAAACAACTCTTTACTGAAAATGATGTTGTACTGTTAACCGAAACTTGGGGAAACCCACTAATCAATTATGATATGTATGGTTTTTACTGTTTCCAGCAACATAGGCTAGAGAAAAACAATCGGCGAAACGGGACTTTGGGGATTTATCTGTGTATATTCGTTCCAGCTTATGTGATGTTCAACCTGTTATCGAGGAGAGTGGTGACGATATTCTATGGATAAAAACACCGTCAAAACGAACTGGTTTCTCCTTCAATGTATATGTATGTCTGTGCTATGTGTTACCAGACGGCTCGGGCAGACTGCCATTAATCACCAGTAATGTGTTGATAGATTTCAGGAATTTCTCGCAACGAGAAATACAGAAAGTGGTCAATTTATAGTTTGTGGAGACCTAAATGTCAGAACATTTGTTGATCCTGATTACATTGTCAATGACTGCAGTGATTTCCTGCCATTGTCCGAAGACTATCTACCAGACTCTCTCCACCAACTCAACGTGTTTCTAAAGACACACGGAAACCCAATTGAAAAGGAAAATTGTTGTTAACCTTCTGTAAGCAAACCTCTATGCGCATTGTAAATGGGAGATGTGGCTTGTGTAACTTATAATGGCAAAAGTGTTGTAGATTATGTTCTTGCAAAACCTTCCTTGATGCAGCACTTTACTCAATTCAATGTGCACGAACCTAATATACTCTGTCAAAAAAGAAACGCATAGGCGAAATATTAATAGAATTATCTCTTTAATACAAAGCGGGATAATT
>JAVFBZ010195034.1:3762-14222 GCA_032466195.1 Katharina tunicata | reverse complement strand
AACTCGAGATTCAGGTCTATCTAGAAACTTGTCTCTGATAATTGATCTAGAATATGAGATAATTTCTCGGCTGTAAGTAGTCGATATCCCTGTGCCAGTGTGATTACTCTTAACAAAAATACATATATACATACATACATACATATGTGCCGGTGTGATTACTCTTGATAAAATATATACATGTTTGGCGATGGCTTTTAATACAATTATTCGCGTCTTGATTACATGGGTTTGTCTCATAATGTAATTGGGTTCAGTCGTGGTGTCAGTCTCAAACGGCAATACGGCATGTATGGGGACTTCCGGTTGGCAAAACATATACTTACAACATGAAATGAAACAGTAGATCGATATAAAAAACACCAGTTGGTTGCGCGATGGAAAACAAGTTCAAACTAACCCTGGTTCTGCTTTTCGAGCTCTCAAGAGTCCAACCCTGACATTCCGTCTTGTATAAACATTCAAACCACAAGATATACTTTCATTAATAATGTTGGTCTAACATTAACCTTATTGTTTTTAATGATCATCGTAACTTATTAGTTTGGGATAAGCTCTGTCCTTCTGCTGCTTTATGGAAACCCGTCTCGTAAATCATTGCTTATTTTTTCTATTTTGACGTTGTTGAGGCCCAGTCACACCGGGTGACTATAACGACTGGATAGATGGTATTTTAAACAAAGACCCATGGCCTGAGCAAATTTAAAGTACAATACTTATCTTCATTTCCAGGCGAGATCAATTGAGATTTGTCAGGGTGGCTTAGGGTGTAATTCAGCAATTTGTCTGTCCAATACATGCGTGATGAACACAATCAATATATGATTTATAGTTCAAGAACTAAATTACACTAAGCCAAAGTATTTCTACTCTGTATAGGTCGACGGCTTGTGTCCTTAGACCATTATTGTGGTTTCCACACAAATGGGCAAGTTGAATAAATGTTAACTAAACAAAGTATACCAAGTTTGTCTTTCCGACAGAACCCAGAACAAGCCATGAATATTCTACGTAGAACAATATGTCTATACTAATAATTTGATCAGATGTATTATTATTGTAAGTTGTTTTTTGTCGTTGTTTATTTCACTTATATAGCGGTGGTGCCATTATTTGAATAATGGGAAAGTAAGGCACGGTTCAGCAACTTTCTCAAATATAGTATTTTTAACATATAAGAAGACGACTTCAAATCTTTGAGTCGCCCTTATTAATGGAAACTTAGGTTGAAGAACAATTAACTTACATCCCTCTTATTGAAGGTCATCATTCTGATATATGGAAAAGGGATACCTTGTATTCTTTAACCGCTTTGTAATTATGTCTACCAAAAAATATATGTGCATGTATTTGTGAATATGCAGATAGCAGTATATATACATGATTACTTCAAATATATGTGGTATATACGGCATCAGTAGTATTGGAATTCTTGCTACTATGGCAGTCACGCAGAAGAGATCGGTTTGTTAGAGGCCATTGAAGACCGTAAATAACATAGATCGAAACAATTGCCTGAAGAAATCGTCTACATGTCAATTATCAAAGAAAATATAAAAGAAATGAATATGTGCTTGTTTTTATTTCGACCCACAATCTTTCCCTGGAATAACTAGAGGATTTTCGGATTCTCTTTTTTCGTTTGGAATATGGCAAATCGTATATTTGAAGGTACGTTGGTTTCAGGCTAAATATACACCCAGCCATTCGGTGAAGACCCCATTCAAATTAAACTCAATCAATCAACAAACCAGTAGACAGTCCGGTTGAGGTATAAATACATTCAATAACCCGAACAAAACAGGGTTGGTTACAAGATGTTGAATGCTGGGAAGATTCGGTGCTTTGTTCAATCAACAAACTGACGCACAGAAAAATCCGAAGAGAACTCAATTGAAGAAAATAAGGTGTTCAATCAGTCAAATCAACAACGATATAAAGGGACAGGATCCGGTCTTCTCTGCTAAGCTCAAAATAGATTTCAAGACATGGAGTGGGAGCAATTAAAGCTGGGATATGATCAAATACCGACAGTTTGTTGCATACATACATACATATACATGTTTGGCGATTGCTTTTAATAAAGTTATTCGCGTCGTGATTACATGGGTTTGTCTCATAATGTAATTGGGTTCAGATGTGTTGTCAATCTCAAACGGCAATACAGTATGTATGGGGATTTCCGGTTGGCAAAACTTACTTACAACATGAAATGAAACATTAGATCGATATAAAAAACACCAGTTGGTTGCAAAATGGAAAATAAGTTCAAACTTACCCTGGTTTGTCTTTTTGAGCTCTCAAGAGTTCAACCCTGACATTCCGTCTTGTATAACAAACTTCAAATCACAAGATATATTTCTTTGATTAGTTAATGTTGGCCTTAGTTAGTTTTTCTTATAATCGTAACTTATTAGTTTGGCCTATGCTTCTCTGTGGAAACCCGTCTCGTAAATCATTGCTTGTTTTTTTCTATTTTTACGCTGTTGAGGCCCAGTCACACCGGGTGACAATAACGACCGGATAGATGGTATTTTAAACAAAAGCCCATGGCCTGAGCAAAGTGCAAAATTTATCTTTATTTCCCGACGGGATCAATTGAGATTTGTCAGGGTGGCTTAGGATGTAATACAGCAATTTGCCTGTCCAATACATCCGTGATGAACATAATCAATATATGATATATAGTTCAACAACTAAATTACACCAAGCCAAAGTATTTCTACACTGTATAGGTCGACGGCTTGTGTACTTTAAAACTTTTTCAATTTCCATACGCGTGTCACTTGAATCAGACCAGAAATTAGACCATTATTGTGGTTTCCACACAACTTGGCAAGTTGAATACATGTTAACTAAACAAAGTATACCTAGTTTGTCTTACAGACAGAACCCGGCTTCAGCAACAAGCTATGAATATTCTACGTAGAACAATAATAACGACACTAATAATTTGATCAGATGTATTATTATTGTTAGTTGTTTTTTGTCGTTGTTTATTTCACTTATATAGTGGTGGTGCCATTATTTGAATGATGGGAAAGTAAGGCACGGTTCCGCAACTTTCTCAAATATAGTATTTTTGAGATAATAAGAAGGCGAATTCGAATCTTTGAGTCGCCCTTATTAATGGAAACTTAAGTTCAAGAGCGACACACTTGCATCCCGTTTTATTGAAGGTCATAATTCTTATATATAGAATTGGGTTATCGTGTATTAATTAACCTTTTGTGAAATTATGTCTACAAAATCTATTTGCAGGTATTTGTGAATATGTAGAAATCAGTATATATGCATGATGACTTCCAATGAATGTGGTATATACGGCATCAGAATGCTTGAATTCTCGCTACTATGGCAGTCACGTGGAAGTATTCGGTTTGTTAGGGGTCATTGGAAACCATAAACAACTTGGTGATCGAAACAATTGCCCGAAGACATTCTACACGTAAATTATCAAAGAAAATAGAAAAGATATAAATATGTTCTTGTTTCTATATTGACCCAAAATCTTTCCCTCGATTTAGTAAAGAATTTTAAGATTCTCTATTTTCGTTTTGAATACGGCAATTGGTATATTGAAGGTACGTTGGTTTCATACCTAATATACACCTTACCGTTTGGTGAGAACGTCATCCAAATTAAACTCAATCAATCAACCAGTAGACAGTCCGGTTGAGGTACAAATACAAGCAATAGCCCGAACAAAACAGGGTTGGTAACAAGATGTTGAATGCTGGAAGTATTCGGAGATTTGTTCAATCAGCCGACTGACGCACAGAAACAAAAATCCCAGTCAAATTCAATGAAAGAAAATGAAGTGTTAAATCAGTTAAATCGTAAAAGATAAAAACTGCCAGGGCCCGGTCTTCTCTGATAAGGTTCAAATAGATTTCAAGACATGGAGTGGGGGGCAATTAAAGCCAAATATACAGACAGTTAGCTGTATGCATACATACATACATTTATTTGTTGGCGATTCATTTAAATAGAATTTTGATTCGCGCCTTGATTACACCCGTCTTATAACGTAATTTGATTGAGTTATTGTCTTTGTTTCAAAATGTAATTGGGTTCAAAAAAAGGTGATAAAACGGCAATGCAGCATGTATGGGGACTTCCGGTTGGCAACACATACTTACAACATGAAGTGGACCGTACGGCCAAAATAAAAAAACAGTTGGTTGCAAAATAACCCTGGTTCGTCTGTTGGGCTCTCCAGGCTCCAGTCAAGACATTCCGTCTTGTATTACAAAATTCAAATCACAAGATATACTCCTATTAATTGATCGTGGCCTAACTCTAAATAACAGCAGTTTGTCTGATTAATCGTAACTTATTAGTTCGGGCTAAGCTCTGCCCTTCTGCAGCTTTATAGAAACCCATCGCGTAAATCATTGCTTCTTTTTTTTCTATGTCGGCTCTGTTGAGGCTTTATCGGACTGGGTGACAACAACGGCCGGATAGATGGTATATTTAACAAAGCTTCCTTGCCTGAACTTATTTTAAATACGCGATTTATCTTCATTTCTCGGCGGGATCAATTGAGATTTGTGATGACGGTTCAGGGTGGATTCAGCAATTTGCCTTTCCAATACATCCGTGATGGACACAATCAATATATGAGATATAGTTCAACAACTAAATTACACTATAACCCAAAGTATTTCTTTACAGTATAGGTCGACGGCTTGTGTTCTTTAAAACTTATTTAATTTCCATACACGTGTCACTGGAACCAGACCAGAAACGTTCAATTATCGTGGTTCCACACTACTGCTATTGGCCGGGCCAGTTCAATAAATGCTACGGTCTTTGAATATACATGGTATTTTATATTTTAAGTTATAGTACGACAAACGGAAATATGAAATAAATAGTCTACGTGGATCGAATATAAGTTATAATCATAAATTTATAAAACAGATGTATATTAATATTCTAAGTTTATTTTATGATTGGTTGTTTACTCCATGATGAAGATTATTTCACTTATATTCCGATGTTGCCATTATCTGACTGATGAGAAAGAAAGCACAGTTCGTACCTTTCTCAAATATAGTTATGTTTGTTGTATAACAAGACTGACTCGAACAAATGATTCGTCTTAATGAGTGATCAATATAAACAAAATCTAATCTTGAATTTATTAA
Source organism: Katharina tunicata (assembly GCA_032466195.1). Lineage (NCBI taxonomy): Eukaryota > Metazoa > Mollusca > Polyplacophora > Chitonida > Mopaliidae > Katharina > Katharina tunicata. The sequence goes on along the minus strand of JAVFBZ010195034.1, from coordinate 9,069 downwards.
TTGTTTGAATATTTTCATATCCATCAAGTTTCATATACACGTTTTTGTGATCCTTTTAGTTTAGACATAATTATCGTCAATTGCATCCGATTTAAATCAGACGATAAGTTAATGAGCGGACTATGTAATAGCAGTATATAATTATGCACGATAACTTCAAATGAATGTGTCATATACGGCATCAGTATAAGTACTGGCATTCATGCTACTATGGCAGTCTAGCGGAAGTGATCGCTTTGTTAGAGGCCATTGAAACCCATAAATAACGTATAGACCATCTAAACAATTGCCCAAAGATATCTTCAACATGTAAATTGTCAAAGAGTTTTGCAATGTTCAGCGAAGCGATTACGTCACGCCATCTTGCCGGGCAAAGCGTTTACGCCAGGCCATCTTGCCGGGGAAAGCGTTTACATCACGTCATCTAGCCGGTCATCCACTCAAGCGGTATATTTACGATTGATCTAGGATACTATTAGTGAGTAATCGTCCTTCAAGCAACTGTGCCCTAAGGTAAGTGTACCCATCATGAAACCATATCTGATAATCGGTAAAATCTAAACTAAAACAAAAGCAGATCAATATCACAAACAGTTCGTCGTATTATAAATAAGTCAGAGTAGGGTCCTATACAGTGCTTCCGCAACACAAGATAAATTTGTTTTAAATCACCTATGATTCTTTGAAACTGAGTTACAGCATAGTTTCGTTTTATTTGAGATACTGAACAGATTCTAGTTCACAAAAATTTTGCAGGTTGAGACCATTGCGGGAATCGAACCCACGACCCTCAGATTCATTTGTTCAGTATAATACAGTGTTGACGACTACCTTCTAAACCTAAAAAAATATTTCATTAAGTTACAGCAGCTAGATGTAATTGAAGAGTGAACAGAACTTTGCGTAACAATTACCACTCGGAATTCATCGAATGTACTGCGCACATCATCTCGGACGTGATACAATCATCACCATTTTGGCCGGAAATTTTTCACAGCCTGTAAAACTGCCAATGTTGACATATTCCAGAGTTTCCATTTGCTTTACATTCAGAACATTTATTCCTAAACTAAACATTGTGCTTCTAAAGCCACAATAAACTCGCTCGTTAACCCCATGTTTGCTTATTTGTTTATTGTGCAAACGACGGTGAAAAGGCTTCCGGCGAACAAAATGTATAATTTTGAGACATATCCATACACCTATAGTACGGCCGAGCTTAGCGATGACAGCACAATAACGAGAATTCACGCGAGGTTTGGCCGATTGTAAAACATTACTGTATATGGGGCCTCTGTGGCGGAGTGGTCTAGATCACACACTTCTAGAGTGTACGCTTCTTGTCCACACATCCCCCTCACCTGAGAGTTCGCGAGTTCAAACACTCGCGTGTATATATCGCTTTACTGAATAGCTTAAAGGGAATCGGCATCACTGCAGACCACGGCCACCTGGCTTGAAAGTGTCGGATAGTAAATACAAGTTGTTATTAAAATTTATCATTTTGCGTGTTTAGTATGTGAAAAATGCAAAAGAAAAGGTAAAGAAATCTTTTTTTTAAAAAATTGAATTTGTCCCTATCTCTTTATATTATATATAGATAAACACAGATTCGGAAACACAACGCCCAGGTCACCAGGGTACCGCTCCACTCCAAACGCATTTTACAAATAAACGGCTGCATCTAATTTCCTCACGACATTACCTTTACAACGTCTACATTTCAAGTATTCAAGCTACGCACATTTTACCAAACATTTTCCCATCTTGTTGCAAAAAAAATCACATATACACTAATTCCCCTGCAAATCGACTATTTTGTCGCAGATCGAATCAGTGGCCATTGTAGCCGTTTCCAATATAATGTTAATATATCGGTAATGATTTACATGAATATGACCACGCCAACTATTTATAAAAAACAATTTATAATATATATCTCACTTTTTATTGATAACTTTGGTGTTTTTTTTTTTAGAAATCATTTACCAAAGTCTTCGGTGAATCGGAATTAAATTAAATTGAACGTCCTCACCTCGGCTGGAGGATGTCTTATAATCTTATAATGTAACAGTGCGGGGGACGCATAATGTCTTGTTAGCAACTTTCACTTGTCTGGCTTCCCAGCATTTGATAAAAAATGTCTGTAGAGAAGTATTGTACATTGCATGTTCTTAGTCGGTAGTATGCCGATGTTCTATTCATCTCTCGACCAGAACTACAATGGTTATTGACCCGGATTTTTTCGATATAAAAATATGTTTGTTTCGTAAAAACTGTTTTTTTTTATCTGTTTATATCCTTTATTTTATTTAAAATATTTCCACGCTCTATAGCTAATTTTTCAGTTGCAACCGCGCAAATAACTATACGCGTTGTCACTACAAATTGAATGCGGTAATGGGATGATGGTACAACAAAGCCCTAAGTTTCCTTATTTAGATTAAATTGTTAGGCCTACTATATGAATTTCATCAGTGGAACTACACGATCTGAACTTATATTTTATTAGAGTAGGCTTACGCATGTTCATGGAAGAAAAGCACCACCCGGCAGCATCATAGACCTGGCGTTCTAAATGCCAGTATATAATTCAGAAACCGTATGACAGTCAGAAACTGTGTGCACATATTGACGATTTGACGGTTCCTAAAATATTGACAATCGCTTTAATCAAATAAAGTCTACAAGTTCAACTTGTCAGTTCACTTCCTTAATTGCATTTCCGAGAAGTTTGAGAATCTGTGAGGTCCACTAACCTAGATATTGAATTGACCTCAATTACTAGTAATATTTCTTCCTGAGCTAAATGTATATAACCATGACGAAAGCATACGGTAAACAAAGTTAAAACGCTATAAATAGCAACCTCATGAAAGAATGAACGACGATTCATACCAAATGCTATGAAACTAAATTGAAAACTTGGGTGTCGAGTTAATAATTCTGAATGCTTTTTGTTCTTCGGTATTATGTAATGGCTCCATGGATTGTCGATCCAGTCACGTAGCCACTGTTTTATAATGGGAAGCAGTAGTCTGGACGGCGAGCATGTACTGTTGGCGATAATAGCTAATAATTTTCAAGTCTTCGTTGGTATTAAAGTTCTAGTGGTCTGGACCGTCTGACACATTGTTAGTTACATATCTGGATCAGGTCCTGAAATATTCCATTGCCCGAAACTGCTTCATATAAATTTCATGTCGTTTACAAAAGAAGCATGTGTTAGAAACAATTTAATGTAAATTTCGTGTTAGGGTTATGAGGGTTGTCGCAATTTTACGGAAAAGATTTTCTGATATAAAACAGGCGCTAGTTAGCAAATATAGCAAATTCTACATTAGCTTGTTGACCTATTCTGTTGGTCATTTTGTGAATGAAACAGGCTAAATCACGTGACTCACTTGCCCCTGAAGAATGAAACAAACGAAATCACTTGACTCATTTGCTCAGCATGAAATTAAACAAAATAAATTACTTGACTCACTTTCCTGGGTAATAATGAAACAAACTCTTTGGCTTGGGTAGATTGAGCAAAGGAAATCACTTAACTCACTTGTTTGAGAAGAACTAAAAGAAAGATAATCATTTGACTCAAGTTAGAAATTAAAGACACGAAATAACTTGACTAATTTATTCGGGGAAAAATGAAACAAAAGAAATGATTTGACTCCCCCCCTCTCGAGAAGACATGAAACAAACAAATCTCTTCATCGGAAAGAAATAAAACGAGCGACATCACTTGTCACACTTACATGTACTAGGGACGAAATGAAACAAACGAAATCCCTTGACTCATTTGCTTAGGAAAATTAGTCTTTCCAATGAGCATTTTTGTCGTGTGTCTTACGAAAATCATGACACAATATATATATCATTCCTTAGTATTGGACTTAATATATTGGTAGTCTTTTTTACCGACAAACATATCTTATGAGTGTCGGCTCAGTTTTGATTATAAGCTTCTGTATCGAAACAAATCTCGTAAATCATTGCCCATTTTCCTACAATGCTGAGACCAAATCACACTTGTGACAACAACGGTCCGATAGATGGTATATTTAACAAAGCCTCCTGGCCTGAGCTTATTTAAAGTACACGATTTATCTTCATTTCGCGGCGGGATCAACTGAGATTTGTGGGGATAGCTCAGGGTTGGATTCTGCTATATTTGCCTGTACAATACGTCACTACTATTCATAATGAATGTATGATATATAGGTCTATTCAGATAAACCAAAACCAAAGCAGTGCTTTAACATAGCAGCTCCACGGCTTGTCAAATTTTAAATCTGATTTACTGTCCAAACTGAGCACACTGGAATAAGGCCAGATGAAAGATTGGCCCTTACATCTCGGTGTAGTGGGTGACTGAACTAAGTACAACTCGGTGTAGTGCAGTATATTATCAACAAAAACAACACCAAAAATAAATCCATAAATATCTATGACTATAAATTATACCGTAAAGACCGTTAAACTGTTGGGGACGGTATACATGTATATAGTTACATACATGTATGTCAAATTAGGAATTGTATCAGAACCCAGTCTTGACTTTCAATCAGACGCTAGAATCAGTGATCGTGTATTTGTGGTGATTAACTCTTGGAAATAAAGAAATCATACATAGTTTGACTTCTGATCTTGTAAATGTCATGGACAGGAAATAGATCTATAATATTTCCAATCATGTCTTCATTACAATTGTAAAGGTAGTTCAAGTGTAAAGTCAGAGTTAATAAATGTAGCACTAGGGTACAGTTTAAATTCACTGTCGGTCATATTAGAGCCCTTGAAGAACTGATGGATTTCAACGGCTGCAGGGAGTGATGATATCGCATGTAGACACTTACATTATCAGCGATAGCGGTAGCTCCTTTCATAGAATCTCTAGGAGTATTTAATTAGTATTTGATAAAAGGGAAAATCCACTCAGACTGGAAATTTGCTAAAGTATCCCTGCTTATAATTAAGGTGCAATTTCAGAGTTATCAGCCCTGTCTAAATTACCTGTAACAGTAGTAGGCCCTATCATTTATAAATGATATCATTCATATGGATTTTAAATGATCAAAATGGTGTCGAATTCAGGACCGATGGAACTACTAATTATCTGTTCCCTTCCTTAAAACGGTAGAGGAAACAGCCCATTTATGCTTATTTAAGTGACCTATTATTACACGCCTCGAAAAGGATAAACGCCTCGAAAAAGCTGACCAGAAACGCATTTGGTAATAATGTATAGGCCTATATCAGAAGGCCAGATTCTGAGTATGGTACAAAATGTATTTCATTACTTGGTTT
>JAVFBZ010195033.1:3717-19544 GCA_032466195.1 Katharina tunicata | reverse complement strand
ACGTCGGCAGTGCTATAGCTTCCGGCATCCCCAAGCTGTATTTCTGCAGCGGACTAACCAGGTAGTGTGACTAACCAGACTATAGTTGAAATGACTTCTTAACAATTCATGAAGCAGTTGTTGTTGACCGTCTATAATTAGCACCACGTACATGCTCAGTAAAGTCATAGCCCGAAGGGGCTCCTTTGACTTGTCTTGACCAGTTAAATCAATCACTGGATGATCGATGATCGACCAGGGTGGCGAAAGCACTAGGATTAGATATCGAACCCATCGATACGGCTATACTCGTCACCGATACTCTGTTATCATACTCGGTTATCTTGACGTATAATACTCGACTTGGACTCAAGGTTGTGATCTACTTTATTTTACATCGGGTTAATGTACATATTCTCACCGATTTGTATCGCCTCAGTGGTCCATTGACTGGAACACCATGAAGGATCTCTCTTCAACTTAAGGACGAGTCAATTTTAAGACAAAATAAAAACAGTAATTGTTGTCTTGCTTTTCAGTTAGCTGGAATAACTGCTTTTGACAGATTTGTTTCTGCAGCTCTGAGCCCATACAATCCTCAGCCCAGTTGGTCTTGAGGCCCGAGTAAAATGGGTTATCTAACACTTGAGTTTATGCTCTTTGCCCGTTTTGCCCTTTAGTCTTTCAATCAGGAGCACTAGCTCCGACTAACGGCTGTCTATCCGAGCATGCTCATGCCCTCAAAAGCACTATATTGGCTTTCAAATGTCACATTCGAAACTAGAATCTGTTAACCAATCAAACTCGACCAAAGGAAGTTCATAATATATACGTCGCTCGGATAACATAATATGCTTTTTATTAAAATTCATGTAATATACATTAAACAGCTTTGGTCGAGCCCGCTTGCAGTCAGCTAGATACAGTTGTAAAAATTGTCCGATCTTGTCTGAATTGAAACTTTGTTTCTTAACGAATGATTTCTAAATGAATTGGTACAAATTTTCACCAAGATGACGCAGTATATCGCTTGCAAGACCTTGGTCTGTTCGTTCAAAACCATGTTCAACGATAAAGGTCAAATGTAAAAATATGTCACATATAGATGTTTTCCGGGCTGTAACTAACTATCTTGTGTAACAAAGGATTTCAAAATAACTTAACACAAATGTTCATCACGATGATGGGGTAAGTCGCGTGCAAGTTCCAGTGGCTCTAAGGTCAAGGCTACAGGTTAAACGTTTAAAAACTTGTTGTTTCGCGAGCTGGAGCACTTCAAAATTACTAGGCACAGAATTACTTTTCACCATGATGGGCAGATGGGGTAGGTCGGATGCAAGTCCCAGTGGCTCCAAGGTCAAGGCTACAGATAGAAGTCAAACATTAAAAAATAGTCAAATATAGAACTTGTCCGAGAGCTGGAACAATTTTTGTGTAGCGAAGGATTTCAAAATTACTTTGCACAGAATTACTGGTCACCATTATGAGACAGTGTCTGACGTTTAAGTGAAATTTAACAATAATTCAAATACATATCTTGTTCTTGCTTTAACTTTGTTGTGTACCAAACTTTCAAAATAATTTGGCACACAATTTGTAATGTTCACCATGACATGAGACCGTATGTTGCCTGCAAGTCCAACGTCTGTGGATCCCAGGTCAAGGTCATGAATGGAGGTCAAATGCAAATAAAGGTCAAGTAAAGTGTCTTGAGGAGTGTAACTTTGCTGTGCAGGGAAGGATTTGAAAATAATTTCAACATGATGAGACTGTGGGTAGCGTGCAAGTCTGTGGGCTATGTCACCAAGGTCAAACAAGTTACAATAGGCAATGTTCTGGCTGCAACTTACTTACTTACTGAAATAATTTGACTTAATTTGCCACAAATACTGAACACGACGAAGCGGGTGTGTCAGTAGATCTAGCCTTTTGATTCCCTGTGAAATAAATTGTCACAAATTATTACCATGATAAAACAACGAGGTCATCTTTTTTTTATTCATAGAAGAACTTTGTAAAAACGTACTCTACACAATCTCCATAACATTAAATGCTCGACATGTTGCCCCAGTTATATTTTGTAGGGACACGTCACCTGTATAAACATAGGTTGTTATATTTTTCGGGGAAAATCATCTGGGTTAGTGCCGTAGTCTTTCATTGCATCGATAGTAAAATAAAATAAATGATAACAGATACAGCGAGACTTAAATACTATTAGGTAAGTGTGTTTATTTTGAGATGGCATAATAAATCCGAAATATGTTACCTAGGCCATACCAGCAAGATTTATAGTTTCTGTGACTCTGTATAATACTGGAAACTTATATGTGGAACGTTCTACCCTCCCACATGATATATACTATACTCCAGCGATAACAGCATCTCTTCCGCCTTGAATCGTCATTTTTGGACACCTGTTTCATTATTGTGAAATATATAAAGATTATTTATTCTGAACTGGCATGAAATTGTCCGTTTTTGTGTCCCCACAAACTGTCTAAACTACCCTACATTGATTTTAACTCCTTTATCAAAACAAGTTTTAGATTGGATTTTAATTCCTGCTTAATATAGATGTACAAATTCATCGTCATTTCTTAAATGAGGTCTATTTTGCAGACTGGTAGTAGGACATCTCTTTTATGGACTGCAATGGTTTCGAGACAGCTGATTGGTTGAGAGTTCCTTACGTCACTAGACTGTTCAAAATAAGCTGAATTTGAGTCAATTTAATTGGAAGAAAAAAAAGTTACCGGGTATATTCACTAAGTTCATAAATTACTTTTCAATCAAATCTGTTTAAGAAAATTCGAGGAATTTAATAATTTTAAAATGACATACTTTATAAGGGAAATATGGAACCACAACATTTACCAACGTGCAGTTGGTTGGTCTGACATGAAGGAGAGCAGATCTTTCTCACTCGCCGAACTCTTTGTTGTCTTGTCTATGTGTATTTACCGATAGCCTGGTTACATCTCTTCCAGTCATGGCGGTAAACACAGGCGAGGACAAATCGACCTGAATCAACGCGTCTATGGTTGAACAGCCGTTTTTGTACGGAAGAGCCACGGAACCACCGTACTAGAGAATGTTCATTTGTTTGTTTGACTGATGAGTGTTGGGCTGTGCCGTGGCCGAGTTGTTCGTGGCATATTACATTGCTTAACTCCTTACAGTGCAACGCTTTCTATTTTTAAATATAGATTCGAACCAGCTTGTCCACTAAGGTGCCCAACAAGAAAGAATCCTATGGCTTCTGAGTCTGGAGTAGTTTTTACGTCAAGCTAAAGTCGTCGTTTAGGTAAAATATCATTAATTACGCTAATCAAATAAGTAATTAAATAAATAAATAAATAATAATTTTGTTAGACGTCCCACTCAAGTGAAGTTGAACTAGATGTACAAGTATACATATAGGTTTGCAGTCCTTCTATGTAGGCTACGGACAAACCCTCCATGCATGGAACCTATTTCTTTATTCTGCAATGCCGGAATTGAAAATCATCAAGAGCCTCGTAGAACCTCGATGTATAATCTCTGGGCTAAGTGCACAGTGTCCTCAAATAGCGAGGGGGGAGGGGGCACTTCAAACATCACCTGTCTATTTATGGATAGGTAAAGCGTTACGGTAGCACACAGAAGAGACAACATGTAGAGTTAGATAACTGAAGAATACAACTGAAAAAATATATATTTTTGGGACGAAATGTGTAATAACTGGCTGAAAACGTTGTCATAGTCAAAAACCTAACCGTGGAGAGTTGGAAAGACATTTATTTTCTTCGATGGGTAAGGGGCCATAAAAAATGACTCCGAGTATAGATACACAGTGAAAAGTTTCTAGATATGGTTATACGAATGTGTGAAAAATCGTCATGTACCTGTACGAGTCGGAGTGACCTGTATATATGGTTGACCTTGGGTGCTATCAAATGGTGCCTTCATTCACGATTATTCAGTAACTATTAACGAAAACTCCAAACGTAAAATGGTCTGAAAAATTATTGGGAACAATGTTGAACTTTTTTAGTCACTAATAATTAATGATTTCCCGGTCGACTTTAAGTATTTAATGGAAGTTTTCGTTGGCTGTGGAGATCGATGGGGTGTTTTTTTTTTTACGAGGTTTCCTCCCGGTTTTCCACCAAACACCGGCAAAGCAAAGTCGTTATATAGGTGAAATACCCCTGAGTACGACGTTAAACACAAATCAAACAAATACATAAGTAGAGTATGTATTAGAATTACCACTGACTAACTTAACGTAATAGAGTAATGTGACTACTCCAAAGAATGAAGAAAGATTCATATTGATTCAGTATTTCGGTATATTGTCAAACCATCATCAGGAGTGAATATCATACCGAATGTCATATCATATAGATTATCTTATGCATACATAAACAAAATGGCACCAGATATCCACCATACAGGTGTTTGTTGAGTGTGGCTCTAACAAGATAATGACTACACATTCAGGACACCGCTTTTGGATATTGCTCCTTGTATCTATACGATTTATGTACTTTAAATCTCTTTAGTTCTAAGTTTACTTTACATTTAAATATATCAGCAGAATTTCCCCTTCATTCCTTTTTACATTGTATGTAACCATTAGACCGTTTAATTCAAATCGGTTTGAAATTTAACTTGTAAATCGTCAACGTATATAATATATAGAGCATCGATTAAAAAATCTGACTTACGCATTCGGATGTTTTTCTTTACTTTCTTAGGCGAGCATGACTCATTGTAGAAGTATTGCGATTTGTGAGTTCACCATGCGTTAAGCTGTCATATTCCTTGACAACAAGCCTTCTGTCCACGCTTGGTTATCTTCTAATAGCATTTACATACCTTTATCTGATTATGCAGTCATTTTATATTTCCGCCAATAACTTTACAAATACGTACTTATGTAGGCCTACATTAAAGACTTTGACGTGATACAAAATTCCTGGACAGGGTAATGTAGTTTCCAGTATCTCTCTCTCTGTGCATGTCAGGAATACATTACAAATAGGTTTTAAATCGAACGCAGTGCAAACATACATTGTAACATCTTTGTGCATTAGATGATAATGTTTATATAATAGCACTATAGACGATAGATATAAATAAAAAAGATAAAGAAAGCAATTAAGAAGCACTGCTAACTAATTAACCGTATATGCTGGTTTTTTTAATACAGATATAAGATAATGCCAAATGGCTGATAATTCACGACTCAACCTTAGCAAAAAACACAACAATGGGTGTGTACAAAATATATACCATGATAGGGGTTTAATCACATAATCTTTGCATAATTCAAAAGCTACTTGCTCGCAGCCAAATGACCTTGTTATAAGAATAACTTTACATCATATCAGGTGTTTTGATGTAATAGATATATACCAGAAACATTAAATGCGCCAGATATATCATTTTATATACCAGAAACATTAAATGCGCCAATAACATGTCTGATATACAAGTATTGTACTTCTCAGAATGTTTTTCTGCATTTGGACTCAAAATTTATATAATTATTATTCCATCATCAGGAGATAGCATGATGGTATAATAAATGTTGAAACATAGAGTTAAATGAAGTTATCGTTTTTCAGAATTACACTAAGTTGTGCAAGGGCTGTTAAATTTGTCAGTAGAACTGTAGGCTCTAGGACTAAAGTCTGAACACCAATTACTATGTCTGGACGCATACTTTAACTGTTGCCTTAGTATCTAATTGGCCTATATAATCAAGTCCCTCCTATTGATGATGAAGTGTAAATCAGATGAGTGTCAAACCATATTGTCCAATCAGATGTAAAAACTCATCAGATTTGTTTTTGATTGGGTTTTGTTCGTGTTAAACGTGGTACTCAAGGGTATTTCCACTATACTACGACTTTGCACTGTTGGATGGGCAAAAGAGGCGGTATAATAGCACAGAGATTTGCACAACCACTTCAAATGTTTTGTTACATCTATACAAGGTCTACACAAGACAGAAACAAAGAAAGAACACACAGTACAACATGGCGAGTTGTCCAAGTTAAAAAGTTCTTTATGGACTCCATTCGGTAAATTGCTACAAGTGCTATGCACGTTGGGCTAGATACAAATGAGCAAAGGGAGACAAGGAGGCAATACTAAATGTTATATTCTGGAAACAGGTATATTGTTATTGGTAAGCTTGGAAACGCAATCTGTATAGTCTGAATGAAGAACAGTTTCATTTGCGGTCGGTAAGCATCAAAATGTAATTAAAAATCTGAATAACTTGTTCATTTGCTGTCGGTATGTATCAAAACGTAACTCCAAGTCCGAATAACAATTTTATCTGCGGTCGGTAAGCATCAAAACGTTCCTAAAAGTCTGAATAACGTAACTCCAAGTCTAAATAACAGTTTCATGTGCCCTCGGTAAGCCTCGAAGCGTAACTAAAGTCTGAACAACAGTTTTCTTTTTTTTGTCGGTTAGCATCGAAACGTAGTTCCAAGTATGAATAATAGTTCCATTTGCTCTCTGTTAGGATTGAAACGTACATTTTATCTGCGGTCGGTAAGCATCAAAACGTTCCTAAAAGTCTGAATAACAGTTTCATTTGCTGTCTGTATATGTATCAAAACGTAACTAAAAGTCTAAAGAACAATTACATTTGCTGTCGGTTAGCAACATAGCGTAACTAAAAGTCTGAACAACAGTTTCATTTGCCGTCGGTAAGCATCGAAGCGTAACTAAAAGTCTGAATAACAGTTTCATTTGCTGTCAGTAAGCATCGAAATGTAACTAACTCCAAGTCTGGATAACAGTTTAATTTACCATCGATAAGCATCTAAACGCAACCCCAAGTCGGAAAAAAGTTTCAGTTGCTAGCTGTCGGTAAGCATCGAAACGTAAGTAAAATTCTGAATAAGAGTTTTATTTGCTGTTGGTAAGCATCGAAACGTAACTAAATGTCTGAACAACAGTTTCATTTGCTGTCGGTATGCTTCAAAACGTAACTCCAAGTCTAAATAACAGTTTCATGTACCCTCGGTAAGCATCGAAACGTAACTAAAAGTCTGAAGAACAGTTACATTTGCTGTCGGCATGGATCGAAACGTAACTCCAAGTCTGAATAACAGTTTCATTCGCTGTCAGTAAGCATCGAAAGGTAAGTAAAATTCTGAATAAGAGTTTCATTTGCCATTGGTAAGCATCGAAGCGTAACTAAAAGTCTGAACAACAGTTTCACTTGCTGTCGGTAAGCATCGAAACGTAACTAAAGTCTGAACAACAGTTAGGCTACATTTGCTGTCGGTAAGCATTGAAGCGTAACTAAAAGTCTGAACAACAGTTTCATTTGCTGTCCGTATGCTTCAAAACGTAACTCCAAGTCTAAATAACAGTTTCATGTGCCCTCGGTAAGCCTCGAAGCGTAACTAAAGTCTGAACAACAGTTTTCTTTTTTTTGTCGGTTAGCATCGAAACGTAGTTCCAAGTATGAATAATAGTTCCATTTGCTCTCTGTTAGGATTGAAACGTAACTCCAGGTATGATTAACAGTTTCACTTGCTCTCGTTAAGCATCGAAATGTAACTCCAAGTCGGAATAAAACTGCTTTTGAGACAAGAAGCCAGCAAGTTTTATGTTATTGAAGTTATTGATGTTGAACGTCGTACTAAATAGTATTACACTTATATGTCGGTTTTGCTTTGCAGCTTTATGTTGGAAAACCGGGGGGGGGGGGTATCTTGTGAAAACCCACTCCACGATCTCCGCAGCCACCGAAACTAACTTTTTATTTATTTGACTATCGAATTTGAACCCATCAACCCCAGTCAACGAAAGGAATCGAGCAGTCGAACCCTCACCCATTTGAGCCACGACGCGGCCCTCCACTTTTATGATTTAGTGGCATATAATAGGCTTTGATATTTAGTTCTTACAACTTCCATCCTACCGAAACAAATATACAGGTAAAAGGCAAGATTAAATATGCAAGACTAACATCGCTGCTCTAATCTAGAAAAAAAAAAAAAAAAAACAGGGAACTTTCAAGAGGTTAAAGAGGTCGTGGATTTCTTTTTACGATATATATTGCCTGCTCCAACGAAAAAAATCGTCTATATACCAAGTCTTCATAAACGTGAAATACGGGTATACGCCAATGAATTAAGGAAATATCGACCTTGCTGTGTCCTAATGAAAGATGTGGCTGCTTACCAGTTAACGTTTAATTTGACTCCTAATATAATATTATCGTTCAGGCTGTATGTAGCCATGTTTCTGAACTGAGCTGATATTAAACGTCTGAGACCATTTGTAAATATATGCGTCACCACAGTACGGTGGTTTGTCGATGCCCTATTCAAATAGTATTTCTTTATTTATTTGATGATGAGGATTTAACGTCGTACGCAAGGGAATTTCACTCATAACATTACTTTGTGTATTGTAGGTGCAGGTTTGGCATTAAACCCAGTAAGAACCATGTGACAATCACCCATAGATCATAACAGCCACTGGAATCTCTCCTCCTCAAAGGAGAAGGGACGTTTAATCGTATGCGGACGATTTTATTAATGGTCGGTGGGCCTTAACTGTTTACATCTGTTGTTCCGCGCTAGAAGGCTGCGTGAAAATGGGCATAGCTTATATTATGTCCTCTACTGCTAATAGAAAATTTAGTCTTACTTGAAAATAGTTTCAAACTGATTCAACCACAGCTTAGAAGCTCGCCGACATTGTATTTCTTATTGTTCGAGATATACAAGGCCGAGGTTTTTTTTAGATTTGGTCGTTATCAGATTGTTTTTATTGTCCTATGATCGTTGTGTATTTCGTCTGTATTTTGTTTTCGTGTGAGGGTGGTTTCACCTTTCGCCCATGTAACTGATAACCCACCAAATGAGAGACATAGCTGTATATAATGTTTTATGTTGTTGTGTCAACTGGGAAAAATAAATTGTAATTCATACAATAAACCGGAATTAATTTGACTGGATCGTAACGACAGGTATAGATTGGCCATGTTTGATTATGTTTTTCTTTTCGTCCATACATTTTTATTCATCAAGTTTTCGTATTTGAGTTGTGACGCAAAAATGGAAAGCCAAAGTTGCCAACAGACTTCCATAACAATTAGTCTTGTTCGAATCATACGCTGCTTCACTTTTAATTTCGCTAGATTTCTTCCAATATATTTTGCAGAAAAAGACTACATTATTATTCGTAAATAGTATTGCAAGGATGGCGTTAACGAACCACCTTAGTTAATCTAGAGCGTGTCCTCCAGATGGTAACAAATCACATGCTGGACTTTGGAGCCGTCCGATAGCTGATAATTCTACCCTTGCATAACGTCAAACCGTTATTTAAATACACTTGAGATGACATATAATCTATATGTGTAATTCTTTAACAACCAATTCCCAGTCAAAACATGATCATAAATCTTGTTAAAATAGGAAGGTACAACATGCTTATATTTAAAGTCGCTTTAAAATTCGCCAGCAGTATTTTATCCTATATATAATCTAAATCGGCCATCGGCGAAAACGCTAAATGTTAGGACAAGTGCTGCTTATATAATACAACGCCCGGAATGTTTTTAAGACATTATATACTCACCAAACATACATTTTCTTTATCTCTCACCTAACTAGTTCAACGAGGCCCCACAAACTCACTGGCTTACGTCTTCTTCTTTATTTACGCTCAATGAATCAATGTCTACTCGTTTTCAAGATACACGACTGCAAAATTAGTGCTTGTAAGTCTTTAACTTCACACTGCTTCGGATATTTGATTCGGCGTACTTTTCATTTTGATGACAAATCATCTGTATCTCAACTTAATATTTGTAAGCAGAGAATATGTGTCTCATATAAAATATATAGTTTATTTTTTAAACTCATTGGTTCAAGTACTTTCTTGGAATGATTTTGTCTACACTTTATAAATGAAATAGCCACATGATGCACTATTTGTTCTGGGAATTAAAAGTAACTATTTGCCACATTACGACCAATGAAATAAACTGGGTGCCTCTAACAGGCATCAATACGTTATATTACGTGTAATCCAGCTTGTGTTTACTTTTGAGATTTATATGGTCGAAATTGAAGAAGGTTTACGGTAACGGGGTTGTGACCAGAATACAATACTTCAGTAAACTGAGAAATTGTGGATTATCTGGAAAGATGATAGTAACAAATGTACGAGTAAAGCAGTAGCACATATAAATATTTTTTTTCAATTTCGAGGCTATAACAGTACTTTTGTGATAAGCGATACGAATGACATTGTTCGAGCTTCAAAATTCATTTTAGTGATAAGAAGGGAATAGAGGGATTAGGGAAAATCCTTTGAGATAATTTTTTTCACGATTTTAAATTTCATATCTGTGATTGTATAAAATATCAAAGGACTTGGTGCGAGCCTAATCCACTTGGCGACGCTTGTTTATCGATTCAATGCGCAAAAATGACTCACTTAAAACATATACAGTATACTAGTCATATGCTCCTTTAAAAAGTAGTACAATGTTATGTAAGTGTAAATCCCAGATTAACGATCTATTTTTAATACTTATGTATTTTCCGGAGAGTTCTACAGGGGTCAGTTTTATGTTATTAATATTCAGATAAGATATTGGCGAACTTGTGTGTGTGGTGGTGATATTGCTTCAATAATAACAACGAGATAACGAAAGGCTTTATAGCTGCATGATCTCGTTATTTATTTAAATTTATACAAAGAAAACCTTCCTCTGATGTTTATTTGTTCACCAAACAAGGTTTACTTATGCTCTGATGTGTACATTTTTATGTTGACTCACACGTGTATTATGTAAGCGACTATCAAACATGTAATACCGTATATCCTGTGCGACTTTTGCTATCTGACATTAACAATCATATCAAAGGAAAACTGGTCAGATTCGATAAACAACAGAGATAAGTGTAGCTACATCTAAGGTACGTAAACGAGGTTGTTATGTAGTGTTTATGGTATTGCCTATATACCACTTGAGGATATTACATTTAACAAGGATAAAACGTAGATTAATATTAAGGTTTCTATTTGAGGATTATCGATTTACTATTTATTTAAAATCTATATCGGAGATATATAGTTGGCTATAGAGAAACTACCAAATCCATATCATTTAGGGTTTCAATTATATCGACTGTTGATGAATAAAAGAAAACTTTGACATTTCGAATTTATTCAACCAGACTCAAACCAGACTCAATAGAAGACACCTGATCTTAAAACACGACAATAATCAGTTGTCGCATCACAAGACTGGTTAACATTAATTCCACGTGATGTAGTTCTTCTCGTGATGACGTCAGAAATGGCCTACATGCTGTTACAAATAATTTTTTAATTCGTCCAACTAAGTGAAACAGGTAATTAAAGGTTTATGCACACGAATTCTAACCCAGTTTGATTAAAAAGGGGAAGAGTTGGGCAGACTTTACATCTGGTATTGAACACGTATGATATCAGGTATCGCGTGCAGAATAAAAATTTAGCCATATATGTAAATTTCCTAGCTTATGAAATTAAGAATATTCAGTTATTGCACAGACGTTGTTATTAATTAAAATTTATAGATGTGATTATTGTACACGTATTCTAGGTGGCATAGATATACCAATACTTTCTTGTCAAATTAATTGTATTTTATACGCTAGGAAACCGACATGCTTTCCTGTGTAGATTACAGTATCAGAATTTTATTAAGTGGTTTACCGGCTAGTATAGCGTTTTGTGAAAGCGCTGAGTGATACATACAGGAAACCAGCACAATTACAAGGAAATAGATCTCATTAACAAATAGAGCGCTAATTGTGAGAAAACCACGGAATTTTCTGTACATATTCAAGAGGACATTAGTCATCAACGAAGGTCAAACCTCAATACGATAAGTTTAAAATAGCATGCGCCTGTATATCTATGTATATTTTAAAAGATAAAACGCACTATTTAATAAAAAGGTTCTGCACGAGTGTTGTGTTGTATCGTAAATGACGTGATCCTATTATTAACTTCCATAACAGCTAGCAAGTCATCAACGATCCGACTTATTGTAACAAAGTTTATGGTTATTTGTTCGCTTGGTTGGGGTTTTATGGTTTAACTTATTTCACTTACCTGAAGGCGGGTCAAACCGCTGGAGGAAGAAAACGACACAGGTAACAGGCAAGACAACACAGGACACAGGACGCCAAGCATCTGGGACGTCATAAAACATTTCTTGCTGATAAACCTTGCCATGAAAAGCACCAGAACAATGAAATATTTTGCCATTTATATATGAATATTGTAAATAATCTCGTCCGACCGACGGTTATTTCAATTTAATGTTTCGAGAAAGCTCAGATAAAATAAAAATAGTCTTGGAGCCTATTTGTTTGTGGTCCTATATATGTTGTCTTGTATATGTAGTCAGTGTCGTCGAGTAAATGGTTTAATATAGGCCCACAGCCAAGCGTCTGTTACAATGACTCTCTTAAATGTGCCTCAGTCCCAACGCTAAGCGTAAGTAATTAATTAATTCCCAATCTTCATACATCTGAGCCAATATTGTTAGAATGTTGCCTTAACATCATTATGGGTGTAAATCAGAATAGAACTTTAAAACTATAAAAAAGTTATTAATTTATTGACTTTTTTAAGCTAACATTATATTAAACACTCACCAATACACCAACTGAAAATGTAACATTAAGAATATCTGACTACATATGAGTGGGTTGTTATATTGCTGGTACGTTTGTGAATCACCTTATATATGCAGACGACATGTGTTTGATCTGTCCGTCAGCTAGATCGATGCAACTTATGTTAAATACGTACATGTGAATCCTTTGCAAAGCTGAATGATATAGTTTTTAATACTAAAAAAAGTGTGTGTATGTTGTTTAGGCCTAAACTGTATAAGTCATTTGAATCTCTAAATGTTAGATTAAATGGTAATTTTTTGCAGTTTGTTGATAACTACACATATTTAGGACATATTATCAGTTGTGATTTGAACGATAATCAGGATATAGAACAACAGAAGCGGAAGTTATGTAGTAGAGCTAATGTTTTATTGAGGAAATGTATGGCATGAATACACCAACTGTTAAAAAAGCCGTGTTTCGAACTTATTGTACAACTATATATTGTTCCCAGTTGTGGCACTCATTTTCAAAACGTACTTATAATAGTATAACTCTTTCAGGTGGTTGGTGCGATACCGTTACGACAATAGTGCTAGTTATATGTTTGTCATTATTGGAGTTCCATCGTTTAATGAGCTCATGAGAAGCTGTATCTACAGGTTTATGACAAGACTAGAAAGGTCAAAAAATAATATAATACATGTGTTACTGAATTCTGATGTGCAATTACATTCATCATTACGAGCGAGGGGGTAATAGTTGGTGTATAATTTGTGAATTCAATCTTATATGATATATATTGTTTATACTGCATTAAACATATCTCGGGTTATATATAAAAAACATTTGTGGGTAATATCTAGATAAAAAAGACATTATTTCGGTGTCCCTGCTTACCGTAGAGAAATTTTCGCTGCCTTTACCTTGATAAAAATTCGTTCGTTCTGTAGCTCAGTCGGTTAGATTGTTGGCCCTGCTAGCCAAAGACCCGAGTTCGAATCCTGGTGGAGGCAAGCAAAATTTTTTTTCTCTACATTTACACAAAAATATATATTTTGTTATTGTATAAAGGAAGAGAGTGAACATTTGTGCTGGTCTCCACCGGGATTCGAACTCGGTTCCCTTTATATGTGTATGTTTTTTTTTTATCTTCAACTATGGACCTTGAGTCTGAACTAAAGAATCCTCATCATCAATTAAGATAAGAAACAAGAAGAAGAAGAAAAAAAAGGATTGCGCGAAAACAACAACAAAAAAGTTGAAAAGTTGAACACGATTAGCGTCACTATTGCTAATCACGGTTAATATCTCTATATACTACTTCCGCCTTTATCATAACTTATCTTCAATATTATCTTTTTTTAAATACGTACGCGATTTTACTTAATTAATGAAACAATTTTGTGATATAATCTAGTGAATAAGATTAATCTACATCATCAAGATGAAGCTAATAAAAAAACTAAACAACAACAGGTTCCTTCAGCAATATTAATTGCATTCACCATCAGAAATAAAGAGTGAGTGGGATTTCACTATCAGATATAAAGAGTGAGTAGAATTTTACTATCAGATATAAAACAAGGAGGATTTGGTATTCAGATAACAAAGGACATGAGCGGGTGGTTGGCGGAACTTCCTGTGCCCTTGTGCTCTCTTAGCTAATGGGCACCAATAAGCCCAATTGTTGGCACCTCCTGTATTGCGCCCTGCATTTAGGCCTACTTAATCTCGTATATGCTGTCCTACTTTTTCCAGTGGTGTTAAGGGTGGTTGTCTCCACCAGTTGAAATGGTATAAGTTAAACAAGCTTAAGTACGGCGTAAAACCTCAATCAGACAAACCAACAAAACTGAGAGTATGGAAATGTATTTGAACCTTGTTCCCTGGTGCTTACTGAGCTAAGGGGCATCAATCCATCAATTAACCCATGATCTCCGCAACGTTATGAAACCAAGGTCGACAAGTGGGCATCAATCCATCAATTAACCCATGATCTCCGCAACGTTATGAAACCAAGGTCGACAAGTGGACTCGAACATGTTATATATTAGTGCTAACTGCAACAATTTCTAACAACAGTACTAGTTTAACTTATGCATGGTTACAGAAAATAAATAAACTCCGAATAAACATCAGATTCATACCAGATGGGTTGGATATGGCGTAGTACTATTACACATCTACATGAATTGATGATTTTTTCTACATGATGCGACTTATTTAGGCCTGTATTGGGCGGTTATGCCTACATATCAGGATTAGGCCTGTACCTATACATATCATGACTATGCCACCTGTATATCCATTCCATATGTACACGTCAGATCCTGTATATGGCTGATCAGTGATTATTTCTGGACTGAGATTAGGGGGTATCCGGAAACCTTTTGCTTGTGATTTTCTTGGTTGCTGTCCTGTAAATATTCTGTGTTGTCTTGTGAATTGTCAATAATGTTAAGGTGGTTTTCTTCACCCGATGGGCTGATATGAGGTAATTTACCTATAGTAAGGCGTAAAACCCTAATCAAACAAACGAACAAACTCAAGAGCTGTTGGGGCCTTATTTAGGGTCATATTCCTGAAGGTCAAGGCTTTTGTTGTTACTTGGCAGGGACGGCGCGACATCGGAGAGTTTAACTCTAAGAGACTACGGGGGTGTCTGAGGTCCATAAATCTGACTGATTACGTGACACGTGGGCGATGTGTCAACCGGTGTCATATCAGATTCGCCAACTGGTCAACATCATGTCCATTTCAGGTCGTGTTGACACTGTGCTGTATTTCACCGTACCTACAACTGTGAAAAGACTGTCTTGGTCACTGGGAGACTCTTTATTTTATCGGCACATCGTCTGGGCGCGGATAGGGACATTAAATAGCAATTTACAGAAGGGTAATTTGCGACGGGGACTTAATACATTGGACAAGGCGTGGCGAGAGAAACGGACAAGCGCGAGACAGAAGCGAGTTTAAGTAACCAACCGAGAAATACACGCTTCATTAACTTTGCTCTTCATTCGCCACCCGAAAGGTGATTGGAAGAAAATGTAAACAACTTTATAAATAACACACTATTTTTCAACAAAATTCAAAGGATAATGGGTCTGACAAAATTCAAAACTTTGAATGTTGGAATAAATTGTATCTTCGATTTTAATTATTTAAGACAGGTCCATCAACCACATC
>JAVFBZ010195024.1:0-14223 GCA_032466195.1 Katharina tunicata | reverse complement strand
TTGCTTTCAAATGTATAGTTTTGAAGACACACACTGAAACCTATGTGACAAGGCTACTGAAAGTAGATCTTGATTAAACTCAGACACTTAGACAAGGTCAGAATGTACAACCTGCATTCTGACAATACATTGATGACATTGTTTGCTTTCCATGAATGTGTTGTCCTCAAAACACTTTCTGACTAGATAATCCGTCCAAATGTGTGAATTAAGCAGACATGTATGGCAGACATAGAACATGTGCATATAGAGACTAATGTTTTAGTGGTGTCAATCTGCCTTGTCACTATTTACATGAATAAAGTTAATAAAATAGTTTCAAATTGTCTTTCATACTTTTCACTAATATATAAGTAGAATTGTAGTAATGTTACTACATAGTACATGTACATATCCAGATGGGCTACATGTATGATGCAGATTGAAGAACACATGTGCCACAATATGAAACTGAAGCACTCATACAATAATACATTTATTGTTTTACTATATTATATTGTACCTTGATTAAAGCAGAGACCAAGGAACAATATCATATTGTACCCTGATTGTACCAGGGGCAAAGGTGCTATATAATGTTGTACCTTGAGTGTACCAGGTTACCACAGTACCATATAATATTGTACCTTGATTGTACCAGGGACCAAGGTACTATATAATATTGTACCTTAATTGTACCAGGGACCAAGGTACTATATCATATTGTACCATGGGACCACGGTACTATATCATATTGTACCTTGAGTGTACCATGGGACCACGGTACTATATTGTATTGTACCTTGAGTGTACCATGGGACCATGGTACTATATCATATTGTACCTTGAGTGTACCATGGGATCATGGTACTATATCGCCTTGTACCATGATGTACCGTCAATGTACCATGGTGTACCGCTTATTTACCGGGGTACTTACATGGTACTGCATGGTACATTTTTATAAGGGTTATCCCTCTCCATAAAAAATGTTTGTCCTCAAACATTAAAATTATATACAATATTGCATTTCCTTTGTTAATTTATAATTCATTTTTAAATTTGCAAATAGGGCAATTCTCAGGCATGCCACATCTTAGAACTTCTTCTATGCGCTGTCGCCCATTTGGCCAGAGAATGGTTGTTCGCTCATGGTAATGCCCTTTGAAATCCCTGATACTTTTGGGAATAGAGTTTGCAAAGGAAGAATCTGAATCCAACTTCAATGTTTTCTTACAAGTTTCCTCAACTCCCTCAAATTGAAAAGGCCTCGCTTTTTCTTCTTCCAACTCTTGCTTAATACATTACTTTACCTCATAATCGTTGTCGATTTCATTACAACTTTCCTTTTCAATTTTTTATATTTTTGGCTTTGTCGCTTCTTGTTTATTTGCACCCTTTTCAAACCTTTCTACTGGGGAAACACTATCCTGTGGGTCTGGTATAAATTCGCCTGAAGCTTCAACTAGAACGAAATTAACCATAGGCTTCTCATCTAGGAGAGGTGTCCCTGGTGACTGCGTCTCGGGTGTTGGCAATGTCTCTGGTGTACTGGCTCTCTTCTTGTTTTTATGTGTTGGGGTGCGTGTCCATGGTGCACATGGACAAGAAAGAGTATTTGCTTTAAGTCCTTCACTATCTTGCTGTAGCAACCCATGGGCAAACGTAACCACCACTCGAATGATTTTTACAAAACAGTTCATGGGGCGACAAATTATTTTGGTACAAGTACTGTTTTCCACATTGTTGGCAGGAAAAACACTTCGCTTCTTTGGATAGAGACATTGAATATCGGTAGCAAACATAAAAAATCAGATTCAGTTTATAAGAATTGTTCGTTTTCTAAATTAAATACTCTTCTACAATATCCATATATGATGCTTGTTTACGATTTAATTCCTTCATTAACCTTTAATTTATCAAAATGTACTACTTTTACTTTCCTATTTCTTTTTTGGCGGATTCTATAAACAACATCATCTAGTTTTAAAATTATCTCATACGGTCCTTCCCAGGGGCAAGCTAATTTGGAAAAAATCTTGCTATTTGGACTTTTATTATATAACCAAACATAGGTACCTATTTCTAAAGGATTCGACTTCTTGTTTTGATCATAATTCCGGTTTTGACGAACGGTTGCTTTCTTTTATTAGATCGAGCGACTTGATGTGCATCCTCTAACCTTTGGCGTAACATAGAAACATATTCAGTAGTCTGTAGTTGTATGTTGTAAAGGCCTGCCCAACATTATATCTAGTATAAATTTTACTTCACGTTCTAACATCATCATATTAGGTGTTTGACTAATTGAATCTTGAATTGAGGAATGGTAAGCAAACATAGCATATGGTAATTGTTGGTCCCAGTCTTTTTGATTTTGTATCATCTTTGATAATTATTCTTTTAAAGTTCTGTTGAATCTCATTATATTGCGGATGATAAGCTGTTATTCTTGTATGTTCAATTCCTAAGTTTGCATACATCATGTAACAGTTTTGATTGAAAGTTCGTCCCTTGATCAGAATGTAACTGGCGAGGGATTTCACACCGGAGGATAAATTCTTGGACTATTTTGTCAGCTAAGGTGCTCCTTTTGATATTGTGACAGATGTGCCCGAGCTTTGGGATGAGTGGAGTTTGTAGAATGACTCTTGTCGCACTGTTTACACCAGAGTTTGATATCTTTTGTCATTCCATACCAATAATACTTCCCCTTGATTTTTGGTAGAGTATTATTTATTACAAAATGACCAGTAACTCTTGTAGCATGTAATTGGTTAAATATTTCTTTCTGTAGTGTTTTTGGTACTATCATTTGTGATGTTTTTGAATTCCCATCCTCTGATTCCATTTTCTTATACAGTATTCCTCAATAAATACAAGTCTATTCCATTTTGCACAGTAATATTTTATACTTTAACTAGAAGTGTTCAGTAGTGTAGACGGCATTGCTTCTAAAACGGTTACATTCAGCTCACGCAGCGCCCCTTGTGGCAAACTGGCGAACCGTCAGGGGAGGTAATTTGAGAATTGAACTGAACCTTCGCTGCAGTCAATCAATTTGACCTGGCTTGACCTTGCAATAAGAGCGAAATGCGCATTGAATCATGGGAGTTTCTTTGATAAAACAAACAAGATGGCGACTAAAATGGATTTAAACGATGTACAAACATGGCAGAATATCCAAAACTGTTCATAACTGTTTATAATCAGGTATTACAAGGCGCATTACAAGGCGCTTTACAAGGAGGAAGTTGGCGTCAAGAAATCCGTAAAGAAATCGTGAAGTGAAAAGTGAAAAGTGAAAAGTGGAAGTAAAATTGAAAATTAAAAGTGAAAGGGTGAAAAGTAAAAAAGTGAAAATGGAAAAAGTGAAAAGGTTGAAAGTGATAGTGAAAAAGTTAAAATGAAAAGTTAAAAAGAGGCAGAGTGTTAACTTCGTCACACAGTAATTACGTTCAGTTTTACTCAGTAATCGACTGGCATAGGCTATAGCTCTCTCTGTACCACTTTGTATTTGTGATGGCACACCACCCAACCCAAATCCACTAGCATCTGTATCTAATATAAAGTCCCCTTGAGAGCTTGGATAAGCTAATATAGGGTTGTTTATTAGAGCAGGAGTGAAGACTGACATTCATCTGTCCATTAAACTCTCGGTTTACCTCAGTTAATTGGTGTAATGGTCGTGTTTTTCCTCCACAACCCTTTATGAAACGTCTGAAATAAGAAACTAATCTCAGAAAACTTCTGACTTCCTGTACATTAGTTGGGACTGACCATTCTTTTACAGTAAGAAATTCCCTCAGATGAAACAACATGCCCTATATAATTTACTTTTTGCTGAAACAGATGAAACTTCTTTTTTAATTTCAATCCATTTTTTTTCTGTGAAATATTTTCGAAAGATTTAAAATTGTTTCATCAAGACTTTTTCCATACACAATAACATCATCTAGATAAACTTCTAGATGTCCCATTGATAACCAGCTAGTGCTAATTCCATTAGACGTTCAAATGTACTTGGTGCATTGCATAACCCAAAAGGCATGACCTTGAATTTATATTAGCCACTTCTAGTGCTAAAAGCTGATTTTTCCTTTGACGCTGGATCTAACTCGACCTGCCAATACCCACTAGCCAAATCCAAAGTGGAATTGGCATTTAGCACCGTAGCCATAGGCATTTAGCACCGTGTAGAGAATTTAGAGAGTCATCTATTCTGGGTAAAGGATTAGCGTCTTTTACTGTTACATTATTCAATCTTCTGTAATCTACACAAAATCTAGTAGTACCATCTTTCTTAGTAACTAAGCAAATCGGGCTCGACCAAGGACTAGTGGATCTTTCAATAATTCCTGTTTCTAATAAGTTTCTTATTACTCAATACATTCTCTGTACTTTTGTTAAACATAGCCTCTAAATGTTCTGGATATTATCCTCTGTTAGTTAATATTGAGTTTGTGTGGTACATGTCAGAGTCACTGGTATTTTCTCCTATTTCTAATTTGTTTAAGTCAATCAATGATATGATAGGACTTAACGCTGCAGCAATAGTGCCTTTATACAGTGTTTCAGTTTGTGAACCAGTGTTAATTATACGTAACAGGAAATAGTATTTCTCAGTGTCTACAACTGTTTTACCAATGACAATGTCTATTGATTTTAACTTCTTTTCAAAAGGTTCACAAATTGCCCACTTGCCCAAGAATTCAATGTTGTTACCTACTGGTTTACTAGGTACAATCATTTGTTGTCTACGGGTAATAACTATAGTGTGATCAATCTCCAATCGAAAACACTCATGTGTTTGGAGCGTTTTGCTCCTAAGATTTGATAACCATCACATGTCAAACAACCTTTTCTGGGATGAATTTTACAGTCAAATTCAGTAAGAAAGTCCATTCCTAATATTCCATCATGACAGTAGTTATACTGGGAAAAGGAAGGATTCTCATATCTAGATCACATTCGCCAACTACATTCAAAGTTTTGTGATCTGCTGTTAATAACTTTATTTGACTGTTTATACTTACTGGTCGTTCCCTTGTAGGAATGTTATTAAAACCTTTTAATGAAATAAAGGAAACACACGCTCCAGTATAAACAAGAAAAGAAATGTAAAAACTTCCTACTCGACCAGGATCAAAGAGTCCACTGTTAGGCATAATATTCCCAATCCTAAAAATGGTTCCATCTTTTAACTCCCATGTTTTATAGTTGTTATTTCTATAACTGAAGGGTTTGTTGTGGTTTGACCGATTATCTTGAGGCTTTAATTGGTCCACCGACTCTCGCCCCTCTGAGTCGGTTTCTTCTCGTTTCCCTGATAGTATGACCCCTGACTTCTCTTTAATTTTGGACAGTATCGTTGGACGTGGCCCTTCTGGTGACAGTAAAAACACTCGACTTAGATGTATTGTAATGTGTACATTTACTTTGTTCAGAGTTTATGGTTAATTTATTTATTTTTCCTCTAATACGGCTATTCTAGCTAAATTGTCGTGTTAAGGATTTCCCACATTCTCCACATTATTAATGTTTTGAATAAATCTTTTTGGCGCAAGGCGGCGCTGAGCCTCAATTTGTTGATAGCCCTCCATTTCTAAGGCTAAAGTGACAACGTCTTGAATACTTTCTGGTTTACCCTGATACACCCGCATTCTAATATATCCATGATCTAAGGCATCAATAAAATGTATTCTAGCTAATCTCTCTTGATGAATAGGAGACATATCAAGATAAGCTAAATGGGACAATTTTCTTATGGCCTGTCCAAGTTCTCTTAAACCTTCTTTTGGTTTTCTTCGACAACCACTAATTTCAGCCTAGTATAATTCAGCTTGTTCTCTTAAAACACAGCGTTGATTTAAAACACTTTTTTTTATTTTTCAAAGTTTTGTATATCTAAATCAGACAGAGTGCAAGCAAGTTGTCGGGCTGTACCCTGCAGATGAGCAAAAATGAAATCTGCCTGTTCTGCTCCTGACAACTGATTTATTCTAGCAACAGTTTTAAAAACTTTAATATATTCATTCCATGGAGTGTCTCCATTGTAATATTCAACTTTCATCTGACGACGACTTTTGTTGTATACGTGAGATGCGTTGCCAAACCCAATCTCATGGAGAGATGACTGAACCCGCAAGCCAATCACATAATTTCGTACAACCAGCCCCAACAATAACTAGAGACAGGTAACATTGTAAGTTTAGACATTGAGCTACTAGTTTTACAAACTTACTTAAAACTGAAACTCCACCAGGACTTCAGAGCCCTCGAACATTTTTATCACATCTGCCGAATCGACAAAATGTCTAACAGAAGCCGTGTGGGAAGCGGAATGTTTTATTGAAGCCACGAAAATGCTCTTTATTCAAAGACGATGTGACGGTTGCAATGTACGGATTATTTACACGAAGAGAGCCTAAACACCATAACTCGTCAAGAGTCACATTCCAGTTCAAGAGCTCATAATTTACGAAAATTGCCATCATAGAACAAATGTGACAAAGATGTCGAAGGTCTAGGACCACTGAAACATAGATGTTATTTTCTTAGATTTTTCTTCCGTAATAAAGTTAACATTGTAGCTATTAGTAGTTAATGTTTTAAGCGTGGTGTCGCTGGCGGAGGGATCGACTAACTATCCGAACTCAACATACTCATTGGAAAAAATTTTGGATCTAACTTTTTCAGGCACGCTGAAACCCAGAGGTAAAGTGGACGAGGCAATAGTTTGTGTGTGCATCAAACTGCTGGGAGCCGCAGAAGAAAAACCTGCACTATTATCAGGTGTTGCCGATGGGATACAGACCGGATCATTCTTACCGAGGCACAGCTCTGATCTCTTAGGCAAAGTAGTTGACGATCGCACAACGTGCCCATCTTGTATGTCAGGAGTTGGGACCGAAATAACCCCGGTAGCCTTTAATTCTTCGATTACCGACCTGGTTATCTCCGAGACAGATGGACCGCTACAGGACTTCTCAGGAGAAGTGACAGCCTCATCCACTTGTCTCTGCTTTGAAGGTCTAGATAATCCAGCTATAGGCATAACGTAGATGTGTTATAACTGAAAGTTCGGTAAAACTCATTGGATAATTAAAACTTGAAATGTGTGCATAAAATAAAAAATAAATACAAATAATAAAAATAATTAAATCTAGGCCCACTGCCACAGAAAAAAAATTAAACCATTTTTGGGCCCACCACCACAGCTTAAACAAAATAAAACATAAATTAAAATTGATTATCTGGGCCCACCGCCACAGTAGAAATGAAATATTTTTTTCAAAATTGACAATATCTTGGCCCACCACCACAAAATTAATAATACTGGGCCCACCGCCACAGTAGAAACTAAACAAATTCTGGTACCACCACCACAGAATATTATAAACAAAGGGGAAAAAAAACAAAATTATGGATGATAATCTGGGCCCACCGCCACAGAATAAAGAAAGAGATTAGGAATTATCAAGTTATATTAATTATTAGTCTATATGTAGATATCAAAATAACTGTTTTTGCTTACAATGACCTATTGCAGCCTTTATACTTTTTGCGTATATAATTATACCATCCGACGCTAACTGAAACATCGATGATGTGTCAGACCAAAAACCTCTATGATGCCAGAAAACAATATTGCCAAGGTCTGCCAACTTTTCTTTTAAACTTGTTATTTACAGTTGGACTTTAGTGTTGTAAACCTGACCAACAACAGCGTCACTTCACGGTAACAGTTGACCGATGATGACCAGGCGAACGTATCAAGCAAAGGATATCAAGCTAGAAGTCAAAACCAGTGAGTCACACACATTGGAACACAAATCATTTCCTCCAAACTGCCAAAAAAAAAATGCATCGGGTTAGTTCGACGTAACCACAGAGAGTTGTCGCTGGACCGAACGCCTTCCCGGGCGAAGAGTTCCTCCAGAAAGGCCCACTGTACCTGGATGTCTGTACCATCTAAACCCAGGTTCAACCAGTTAGGATCAGAGGCGATAAAATTATCGAGACTCCTTATTAAGGGGTGACCCAACACGAGGACAGTGTTAACCATCGTGGGAAGTATAAAATGCACTTATAAAAAAAGGATACAAACTGAAATATTTTCAGAAAACAGCTCGTTCTCGTGGAGTGTTGACTAGCGTTTTAAAATGGCCACAACACACAACTCGATGCACAAGGTCACACGTGACATCTTGCGTGGCTACAGTCTTTTGCATTGGTAGAGATCACCCATATAACAATACACTCTATAACAAAAGTACAGATGTTATCATGTTGGTATCATAAATATTATTATCATGCTGATAATTTTGATTGCGTTGGTGGCTGTTTTCGATGAATATCATTGCTAATGTATTCGGAGTGGTGACCAAGTTTAGATGAATCAGAACTGTTCGACAGGCAAACTGTATTACTTTTCATCATTTTATTATCCATAATTTAACAGTCTTTCCACTTTTATATGGATGGAGTTTTATGTTTTTTCCTTTGTATAACTATTGATAAAATAGCCTTATAAGTATCAAGCTTGTCCCACAAATAGCTGACCTTAAGGATCATAGTTTTCCAGTGCACTTCCAACAGATGTTCGTCCGATAAAAGTGCCAAAATCTTGGTAGTTTTTTCTAAAAATAAACTGGTCTAGAATTTGAACAATATATAAATGTGGACCAAAAAAAAAAACTCGGAATATTTGTTGACTTTGCAAACAGGAGAATAAAGATGAAAAGTTTAGCGATTTTGGTCGTTGTTGTTGTACAAGCTGTCCTCGCTCACAGAGAGTATATGGACAGAATGCCAAACGGCCACAAGGTGCCCAACCCCTGCAAGTCTGGTGAGATCTGGGAGGCTGTTGGTCATTCGGACCCCGACAGTGGACATCATGGCGAAAATCATTTTGGAAAGGTCCGTATGAATACTCTTAGAATTTTGCCTATCAGATAGTTGTGTTTTACATCTAATTATACCTTATAACAGTGACATTGATGGGAAGCTTGGCAACATATTATTAATAGTACAACCATCTAGCAATATGAACTTTTGATTTTTTAAGGATTTCAAACACGCTGGAGACAAACACTGGAACACGAGACTCTGCCAAATGGACTCGGACGGCGATGGCCAGACTAACGGTGCTGAACTGGGCGATCCCGACTGTAAATGGACACCAGGAGCAACCCCGGCTGGACCAGCCAAAAGTCATCCAGGTATTAAAACGAATCATTGATGATGAGACTTAATAATATATGTTAAGCCGTGCCAGTCTTTAAATGTAATAGCCAAGAAAGGTATTTTGTTAGTCTATAAGGTGCACAACTATACCTTCCTTGGCTATGATGAGACTTGTAACTAATGTAACTATTGAAGATAATATATTAAAATGGAATAACCGGAATTTAAACAAAACAGCTGAAATACAGGTCTACGTTTTCGATAAACAAAAAATCCTATTAAGCCACAACATTTTTTATTTTTTTTAATTTTTCGTCTCTTTGAAATGAACAGGGATTGGAAAAAAGATCGTTTAAATTATTTCTGACCTTTGTCTTTGTACACACAATATCCGTTACTCTTTTCCCGGCGAACGTTCCATTTACATCTATTAATACATTTATTTATTCGTATTGATTAAACGTTATTAAGAGAATAACTTGTTTTTCTTTGCGAAGAATAACTAGTTTCTCAAATAGCAATTTTGTCAACATTGAAGCTATGTTATGAGCATAGACAACGGCACGTATAACTGGATGCATTTGATATTTTTTCAACTGTGCTAATGGCCGACTTTGTTGGCTCTGTATTTATTGTCATTATTTAATAGAAACTTGGTGAACATTTTGAAACACATTTCAGTTTGTGTTCTTGCTTAATTCTTGTATTTTGTTGTAGGTATTTGTGAGCCCGTGAGCAGCCCTTCATGTCACTCACCGTGTTAGAGGTATATTTTCCAGTCGTCCCTGTCCAGTTATATTTGATACAAAATAAATACATGTTACAAAATCTGAATGATATTAGGTTTGGTTCAATCTGTATGATAACTCTAAAGTCTTACAGGATGAATTATGACCAAGGTGATTACATATGTGCTTATGTAGATACAAAAGCTTGACTTAGCAACACTGAAATTCCTACATCAGCAATCCGCTATAGTGCGTTACGATATAAGCGGACAAACAAACTCATCAGGGTTATAGTGCCCACATTCTGTCTGCTGTGAAATTATGATTTTTTTGCGGATGATCATTTTAATAGTATCGAGTTTTGTTTGATTGGGATTTTACGCCGTACTCAAGGTTATTTCACTTATATGACGGCGTGCCAGCCCAATCGGTGAAGGACACCACCGTAAACGACGCTGGCAACATGAAAGACAGAACAAACATTTACATAACATTAAAAAAAATATAAAGGTACCGTCGACGGACTGAATGAGGCTTAAGAATAGCATTGTGTTGGTGGTTGTTTTCGATGAATCTCACTGCTTATGTCTGGTGACCAAGTTTAGACGAATCAGAACTGTTCGACTAGCAAACAACTGTATTACATTTCATCATTTTAGTATCAATAATTTAACCGTCCATTCCACTTTTATATATAATGAATGAAGTTTTTGTTTTCTTGTAATAACTATCCATAAAATAGCCTGATATGTACCAGACTTGTCCTGAGGTTAAGGATCGTAGATGCTCATTATGAATGGAATCAGTTAATCAACGGGTATAACAGGATTTCATTAATACGAAATGAGAGGGCTTTGAAGCGACAGAATTTTACTTAATATAAATTAAAATTATTTTAATTATTTTAAACAGTTGAGAGACCACGTGGTATCCTCCTTAATAGAGATATGTTCATCTCACCTAAAGACTAAGGTGAGATAAAAGTCCAAAGTTGAACTCAAAATAACAAGGCCAGATATAAATAGTTTTCTAGTGCACTTCCAACAGATGTTCGTCCGATAAAAGTGCCAAAATCTTAGTATTTTTCTAAAAATAAACTGGTCTAGAATTTGAACAATATATAAATGTGGGCCAAAAAAAAACTCGGAATATTTGTTGACTTTGCAAACAGAAGAATTAAGATGAAAAGTTTAGCGATTTTGGTCGTTGTTGTTGTACAAGTTGTCCTCGCTCACAGAGAGTATATGGACAGAGTCCCCAACGGTCACAAGGTGCCCAATCCCTGCAAGTCTGGTGAGATCTGGGAAGCTGTTGGTCATTCGGTCCCCGACAGCGGACATCATGGCGAAAACAAATTTGGAGAGGTCCGTATGAATACTCTTAGAATTTTGCGTATCAGATAGTTGTGTTTTACTTCTAATTATACTTTATAACAGTGACATTGATGGGAAGCTTGACAACATATTATTATTAGAACAACCACCTAGCAATATGAACTTTTAATAATGATGATATTTGTCATTTGATTTTTTAAGGATTTCAAACATACTGGAGACAAACACTGGAACACGAGACTCTGCCAAATGGACTCGGACGGTGATGGCCAGACTAACGGTGCTGAACTGGGCGATCCCGACTGTAAATGGACACCAGGAGCAACCCCGGCTGGACCAGCCAAAAGTCATCCAGGTATTAAAACGAATCATTGATGATGAGACTTAATAATATGAGTTGAGCCGTGTCAGTCTTTAAGTGTAATAGCCAAGAAAGGTATTTTGTTAGTCAATAAGGTACGCAACTATACCTTCCTTGGCTATGATGAGACTTAACTAATGTAACTATTGAAGATAATATATTAAAATGAAATAACCGGAATTTAAACAAAACAGCTGAAATACAGGTCTACGTTTTCGATAAATCATATTAAGTCACAACATATTTTATTTCTATTTTCAATTTTTGTATCTCTTTTGAAATAAATAGTCTTGGAAAATAGATCATTTAAATTATTTCTGACCTTTGTCTTTGTACGCATAAGATCCGTTACTCTTTTCCCGGCGAACGTTCCATTTACATCTGCATACATTTATTTATTCGTATTGATTAAACGTTATTAAGAGAATAACTTGTTTTTCTTTGCGAAGAATTACTAGTTTCTCAAGTAGCAATTTTGTCAACCTTGAAGCTATGTTATGAGCATAGACAACGGCACGTATAACTGGATGCCTTTGATATTTTTTTTCAATTGTGCTAATAGCCGACTTTGTTGGCTCTGTTTTTATTGTAATTATTTAATAGAAACTTGATGAACAGTTTGAAACATATTTCAGTTGTTTTTTCTTGCTTAATTCTTGTATTTTTTTGTAGGTATTTGTGAGCCCGTGAGCAGCCCTTCATGTCACTCACCATGTTAGCGGTATCTTTTCCCGTCGTCCTTGCTTTCTTCAATTTCCAATTATATTTTATACAAAATAAATACATGTTACAAAATCTGAATGATACTAGGTTTGGTTCAATCTGTGTGATAACCCTAAAGGCGTACGAGATTAATTATGGCCAAGGTGATTACATATGTGCTTATGTATAGATACAAAAGCTTGACTTAGCCACATTAAAATTCCTACTTCAGCAATCCGCTATAGTGCGTTACGATATACGCGGACAAACAAACTGATTAATGAAGGTTATAGTGTCCACATTCCGTCTGCTGTGAAATTATGATTTTGTTGCGGATGATACTTTAAATAGTATCGAGAAGAAAAGGAAAAACAAACTAGAAATCTTTAACAATGTGTACATTGCGTTCAGAGCAGGAGCTTCAGAGGATCGTATATACTATCGCCTTACATTTAATTCACTTGTTTTGGCCTCTATCCACGTACCCAGTAAGCTATTTACGCTGCCAAACGTACACGGACTGATCAATACAGAAGACGCCAAGCCTTTTAACCTGTCAAGTCGCTTGTAGACCTATTATTGCATATTTACAAGATACTAAAACTGATTTTCAGACATCTCAAAGGCGACTAGTCGGGGGTTCGATCTCTCGATATTTTGTACACACCCAAAGTGGGTTTGTTTGGGTGCGGCTTGGTATTACATTACCACAAATGTATAACATAAATCTAAAGTACGATTAAAAAAGAAATGGTTGATGGTATTCTAAATGCCATTCGTCGTTTAAAATTCAACCTTGAGAAAAGGAAGTCTAATTCCCCAAACTGCAAGATTTGAATGCAAAACTGAGCAGAACCGATACAAATAACATTGACGTTCTTATCTCTTGCTGAACTGGTTTTCGGACAAGTTAAGATATACACGCTTTGTTCTTAATTTGGGGAGATCGAGATTAGCACTGTTCGTGTTCTTAGACAATATGTTTGAGTTCAGAGCAATTATGCCAATGCGGTCATCTAGTGGAAAAAATGTAGCCAAAAGCGTATCATTTGGATACAATACTGTTTCTGTGCTCATGTTAGTGCGCTGTCCAGACCAAATCACTATAACCACCAGTGTTGATGCTATAATGAAACCAAGAAACAAAGTGCGAAGCGCCAAGAACTCTTTGTGTGATACCATTATATACATATTTCCATCCAAATCTAAGTACAATCTCCATTTTGTGAAACATCATTATAATCATTAACTGCATCACAATGAAATCGACTAAAAATACGATATTCGAGGAATGTAACTGAACAGCTCCGTATAATTATGATATTCATCTCTGGGCGCAGATAACCGACTTTACCACAAAATGTGAATATCTCAACAGACCTGTGTCTACCAGTTAATTGTATCAGGTTTTTCAGTTTAAAACGTGTTCACTTAGCAATGATTGTTGGTTAACAAAGCTTTAATTGTTAGTTATCTAATATTACCGCGGTGTCTCTTAACGCTAACACAGTTCTGTCTCATTTTGATACAGGTCTCCTCTCCTCGACCAGTAAAAGTAAACAAATAACAGGCTTAACAGTTGGTAACACACCAGAAACATCAAGACACTATATAAATAGTTTATTTTGACGGCATAAAAAGTAATCTATTTATCGCCTAAATGGCTTTTTATAGCTTAATTAAGGCCGTTCAGATTCAGTGTGATATAAGTATGGAATACCAAAAAGATGTCTGTTTAGCTATACAGATAACCATCGCAACCACCACAGTTCTCTTTCCGCAGCTTACGATGATTCAAAGTAAGGAAAGAACAACAAGTAGGCCCGTGCGATTTGACTATCGGTTACACTCAGATGGTTCTATTTAACTGTAAATTGGAGGTAACATAAATGGACGAGAAGAACAAATCATTACATAAAAAGAACATCTG
>JAVFBZ010195013.1:0-14224 GCA_032466195.1 Katharina tunicata | reverse complement strand
ATTTTTTAAATCTCAATGCAATGATACATTACTTTCTTGTTTATTTATTTATTTGCTTGGTGTCTATATAACATCATACCCGACGTTAATCACCAATCAAATAAACAATTTAAATAAATCTTAACGCCATGCCTAATTTTTTTTCTCTCACATCATTGATGACAGTCCAGTAGGCTATTATTGTGGATGAAACTGGACAACAATAGGCCTATTTTTTGGCATAAATGCCTGCATGTCCCTAAAAATAAACCTAGCTTCAAAAAAAGTTTCCTGGAATTTTCTATGAATTATCAAAGCTGGAATGTCCACATGTATGCTGTATATCAAATTCTTTTGTGAAGTGTTTTTTTGTATTACTCAACGTTTCATTTCCTCTCCAAACACTCATAAAAGATGCAAAACGAAAAACAGGTTAACCTAGGCTAGGACAAACACAGGTTTACCTAATTCCCATCTTGCATAACCTATTTTTAGGTTATGCAGAACAATTTTAGAGGACCGATTTTTAGGTTACCAGAGAAAACCTTACAGCACAGGCCTGTAAACCACAGAATAATCCCTTCAACTTTAATTAACTTTAGTGTTAATTAATTACAATGAAGTTGAAACTGCCTCATAGATATAAAATATCACGTCACACCACCAGCTGTCAAATCATAACTAAATTTAAAAAACACATTCATTGACATTATGAAAACTGACAACTGCTTTAATAAACACTTTCAATGTATATATAACAATAAATATTTCAGATTTCCAAAGTTAACACCAAATGATAACCAGGCCAACATACCTATGCAAAATGCTATGCTTGCAAACTGACAAAATAAAATACAAAAATAACTTCCTAGATAAGATCTTGGCTTTAAGATAAAAACCCTTGACAAATTATGCAAATAAAAAGGGATTTTTTTTAAATATTTTGTGGATTTTGTTGGTTTGATTGGGCTTTTACGCCATAGTTAAAGTTATTTCAATATTATGATGGCGTGCCAGTCAAATCAGTGGAAGAAACCAGGATACCATAACAAATCGGTTTCCTGATGTCCTATTTTGTGGAAGTATATTAGAATATATAAATTTGAAGCATATATGATAGAAGGTCTAAAAAAAGCACAAAATAAATGTAACTTTCCATTATATATGCTGTTTCGTTGTTTTTAAACTGGAGAAGCACCTGAACTGAACATAGCAGACTCAAACCAACAATTTGCCTAGTCTGAGCCTGGAAAACGAATTACGCAAATCTGTGTCTTTGAACACAGGTGGTATTTACACAGTATGTATGTGTAACAAATGATCACATAACACAATTTACACAGCTTAGCAAGACTAACTAAAATTAAATTGAACAATGTAAGTTATGTAACTGTACTTAAAACTTGTGCTGAAAAAAGTGCTTTGCAAAGGGAAAGCGAAAGTGATGACTGACCTAGTTTGAGAGGATCTTTCTTGGTGAGCATATTCACGACATCTTCAGAGAACTGTAGTATGGTAGCCTGGCCATCAGAGGATTGTGTCACAGAGGTTGGGATCTCAATGGCTGTCATCTCTTCAGCGACACCTTCAACTTAAAAAAACAAAAACAGAAAATAATGAATGTACTATTTGGTTCTTAAGATCCACCCAGCAATAAAAATCTACATTTTGACCGGTCAAACTTGAACCCTGCATTGAATTTATTTGATATATAGCTTCTTCAAAACTATTTATTATCATATCTCTTTGTACAAAAAAATTGCTTGATTGATTAAGGCTATTTCACTCAAATGATGGTGTGTTGGTTCGATCAGTAAACGACACTGGTAACACAGGTCAGATCATAAAACATTTACAGGACACCATATCAAATCAGCTTCCTGTGTCCCATAACTCAGAGAGCACTAGGACACAGGAGGCTCCAGCCCAACCGCCTCTTAATAAAATAGCACATTTGAAAATAGGATCGAACAGATATAATAGCTATTATAGCTATTATTTTGTCTTTAATGTTTCACAAAAATGCATATACAGATCCCATACTTCATACTTATCAGCCTGTTACCATAGATGTAAAAAAAAAACGACGTCTTTACCATTTCCAGAATTAGCCTCCATGCCCTCAATAGTGGAGGCTGTGTTGTTTATAACAATTATCTGGTCAGCACCATTTGTTCCACCATCACTACCCTGAGGGGGTTTAGGCATAAGTGGGGCTAAGGGCCGCTTTCCTTGAGACAAAGTTTCTAACCCCTGTGAAAACAGAAAGCAGAGAGAATTTTAACTCAAAGCAGCTAATAGAGGTTGGCTCTTTGACAAAATAGAATGATTACGTTTGTTTGTTTGTTGGATTGGTGTTTAACGTCATAATCAAAGGTATTTCATTTATATGACGACGGATTATCCACTTCTTAATCTACTCTACTCAATACGGCGGAAAACCGTGAGGAAACGTTGTAAAAAAACCTCGTGTGACTCCCTCATATACCTCAGGTCCACTGGGAGGATTGAACCCGTGCGGTACATCGAAGGAGGATCTGCAGACAGACGCGCTAACCACTGAGCCACGGCGCGCGCAGAATGATTATAAAATTATGAAATTAGTATAATGTTAACTTCTAATTTAGTATTATGGGTTTATTTTACAAAAGTTAAATTATCTCTGCTTCTATGAGTATTCTTCTAGTCATTATAGAGGGAATCTTGCATGAGATTACCTGTATCATTATTGTCTGGCCATTGACGAGAATAGCTGGAATCTGTGCAGGGTTAGCTGGTTGACCTGGATACGGGGATCTTCTGGGCCGACCAGGACGCCGTTTATTACCTATTATTGAAATTTTTTTTATTTATTTAGGAAAATAATGTTGGAGAAGAGTGGTAGGTAAGTTAATGGCACATCTTTTCACATTTTACTATGAATACTGTTCAGTACAGAAGTGCCAATGGCTTTGCAGGTGCAAGGCTAGTTAAAAGTGAAAGAACAATAGCTTTATAAATTATTTTTTCTCAAGATTATCAATAGGTTTTCCCTATGAGTTTTACAAGTACAATGTTGTTTCCTTATCATAATAACGTGATGTTGCTGCTGTGGTTGACTTTTGGCAATATTTAACTTTCTTTAGAAATGGCCATCTCTCTAAAGGCAACCTATTTAGAGTATATTTATGTTGTCCTAGCACTCTAGCTGTCGTAGCTCTCGACTATTACTGAACAGTTATCAAATAGGTGAAATACTCAAAGACTAGCATTAAATACTAATCAATCTTCGAAATAAATAAAACCTCATATTTTTTCTGGTGTAATATGTAGTATAAAAATAAGTAGCCTAAAGTTCAATGAGAGTGAAGGGTGATAATTGTAGTCAACTATCCTTTATTTTGATAGGTTTATAAATGACCCAGTTTCCATGGCTGGAGCATGACAGTGTGGCAAATGTCTAGTAATATTACCCTAATTCTTCAACCTTTTCACCCCGTGAGATTTTAGCAACAATAAGACTTTCAGTCAGTCTGACTTGTTAAATCTCAGGCACAGAGGCTAATTAATAAGTTATACAGTAGGCTATAATATTAATTAATTATTTATAAATCGATTACCTCCTTTTCCAAATTAGCTTGTGGTCTAATTTCATGTTACCTTTTTTGCTAAACACACTCAGAAGGGGTGAAATGGTTGAAGAATTAGGGTATTGTTATTACTGAAATAACTCCTGTTTCAATGTTTTAAATACTTAAAAATGCTCCCTAGCTCTGAGGGCACAAGGGCACAGGGCACAAAAATGCCATTAACTTTAATGTAGTTGCATTTAATTGGAGCCTCCTGTCTTTCATTTGGTTGGTTTAGTTTCTTCAAAATCCATAAAGCATTAATAAAATTGTTTAGTTTTGCTTTTATTTTGGTTTATCCTGTAAGGTACATTTTAGGTCACCTTTTAATAATTTATTTTGAATTTGTATGTTGTTATTGCTGTAGTAAACTGGTTTTAATTCTTCTTCTGTTTTATTTCTTTATAATGCATAAATGCTAAATGTAATACATTGATGATTCCTTACAATGCAGTATGTACAATATAACTTACTCTGTAATAGTAGTGTAGGGTTATTGCTGTAGTCAATTGGTTTGCCTTTCTTGGCTGGTTTGTAGGGCTTATATTCTTCATCCTCACTATCTTCGTTTAACTCATCAGATTCTGACAGGTCTAAGTCAGACATTTTGAACTCGTCTTCACTCTCTTCTAAACTCTCCTCATCACTGGAACCCTTCAGAATGGAATAATCTAAAGAAAAAAAACGATTCACTTTTGTTTTATTTAGGATACTTGCAGGTACAGCATTTAGAGAACACAGCAAGTCCATGTTCAACAGTTGCAATACAAGGGAGACAGCCTTCAGATAGGGATAAACAAAAGCCCACAGTTGCCTCCCTTGTTCCGTCTTTATATTTTATTTCAGTTTTTTTTTCTGGGGTTAAAGGACAAGATGGTTAGACCAGTGACTTTTTAACAAATTTCATTATTTTCCAAATGTAATTTTAAGATAAAGCCCATATTTTATTGGTCGCAAAGACAGCAGAGAGGAGAACGAACTATTTGAAGTATCAGTAGTGACGTCAGGCGCTAAGAAACACAAAAACATTCACATACGCATCCAAAATTTAGATTTTTCAACCAATTCCGTTTTACAAGATTTGATGTTTGTTCAAAAATTAAAACAGTCACTTTATAATAAAAATTATTCATTGGGTACAAAGCTTGTACGAATCTAGCACTTATTGGAATTTAACCGAAAGAGGGCTGGCCATATTTGCTCACAAAGACTTTGATCCAGCCGGAGTGAACAACATTATTTGTAATGAGGCAAAATTTTGAACCTTGTAAGAGGTGTGGCTAACACGGTTCACTCAGAGTGACGTCGGTATATCAAAGTGTATCTGAAGATGTGATGGCAGATTGACAGGTTTTTTGTTGCTTTTAAACTACCTTCACCTTCAAATCTGGGGGTAGAATTAACGGAATGCCTCTAACTTTTACTTTTTTAAAAAAATTTCTATAATTCAAGTGATTCTGTGAAAACCCAAAACACAGAATTTTGGGGTGTGTTTGTGACTTTAACATTATAGTAAATGGAAGCTTACCCCAAAAAGTTTTTTTTTATGCTGATATATGATTTTGAATCTTATCTCGCAAAATATTATCTCCACATACAGATCACAGTATTTTTTTTCCAATGTTGTAGTAGGGCCAGGTCAGAAGCCTTAGTGACAGGGTTTACTGCTTTGAAACGCCTTATATACACTTATGTTACAAACTAATCACTGAAACATGCTGCTAAGTATATAGAGAAAATACTTTGCGAGATAAAAGTTACAAAACAGTTAAATATCAGCATCAACAGCTTTTTTGTGTAAGCTCCCATTTACTATAAATCTTTAAACCGTTGTGTTTCTGACCTCATGATGTCACTACCAATATTAAAAATAGCTTGTTTTCCATTATGCTGACTTTGACTCAAATCAAATATGGGTAAGTTTCTTACACGTGGAAAATAGTGAAATCGGGTAAAAAATCGCTGGTCATTTTAGTTTTATCCTCATGGATATGTAAAAGTGGACAAATTATCTCACTTACACATACATGTTGTGGCAGTTTGAATAAAACGAATATAAATCAAACATTACAAACATTTTAGTAAATGTTGATTTGTTTGTTTGATTGGTGTTTAACGTCGTACTTAAAGGTATTTCATTTATATGACAACGGATTCTCCACTTCTTAATCTGCTCTATTCAATACGCAAAAACCGGGATGAAACCTCGTAAAAACCGCCCCTGCGATTACCGAAGTCACCTCGTGTGACTCCCTCATATGTAAATGTTGATGTTAATGTACAAACTAACCTTTTAATGTCCTTGCCTTTTTACGCTTTCTTCCACTTCTCCGAACCCCATCTGGACCTAAACAAACAGTTGTAATTTGTAAGTTGCTTAAAGCTAGACCATTAAATACAACAATTAAATAACCCAAGAATGACACATTAAATCTGCTTAGGAGTTTAAATCAAAGTATAAATTTGTGCCCAAAAGAAGGTTTTCTTACATTTATAAAAGTGCTGGAGGCTTGAATTGCTTTTCAACAACTTGCACAGTTTTTGTGTTTTCTTTTGAATTCCAACGCTTGTTGGAACAAACAAGAAAAG
This sequence comes from Katharina tunicata, assembly GCA_032466195.1. Lineage (NCBI taxonomy): Eukaryota > Metazoa > Mollusca > Polyplacophora > Chitonida > Mopaliidae > Katharina > Katharina tunicata. Next base: position 8,048 of record JAVFBZ010195013.1, on the reverse strand, counting down.
GTGATACTTATCAAGTATGAATATCTGCCATGGACATGTATACAAAGAAACTGGAGTATAGAGGTCCCTGTTATAAAATTAAATCTATATATCGGATTATCCTTATGGCGTACCAGAAACTCACTCAGCCTAGAGATGTACATTGTAATATATACTCAGTTTAACTGACAATGTTCCTTATTTCCCTGTCTATATTTTGTGACTAAAACAAACACGCAAAAAAAAAATATATATATTTTTGTCAAGAGTAATCACACTGGCACAGGGATATTGACTAATTAAAGCCGATAAATTATCTCATGTCTCATGTTCATGATCAATTCTCAGAGACAAGTTTCTAGATAGACCTGAATCTATGTGTTAAAAAAACATTCACTTAAGATTGATTAACATGTTTTAATAGGCTATGTTTTAAATACCAGTATTGGAGAGTTCTAGCAATGAATCAACAGCATCTTTCTGGGATTCCCCTGTCCCGGATGTAACCCAGTTCTCTTTGTCTTCCAACTTCTCTTCTCCGTCTTCTACTAGTTCTTTTTTAATCTCTTTCTTTGGACGACCCCTCTTTCTCTTTCCTGTATAAACAGAAGGCCAATGCAATTAAGGTTTCAAAGTTTTATGGGCTGTACAATTAGGATTGACTTGCACTGCATACTTTTTTGCTTCTTTTGCTTTGTGTTTTATTGCTTACAGAGGCCTATTTAAGTTGGTGGCTCTGCCACTTTTTAATTAAAAGGTAACCAGCATGTACTCCAAGACTTCTGTGACAGGAAAATTAATCCCATTTGGATGTTTTCCAGCAAAAGTGAACAGAGCTACATTATGAAACAAGATGGCCGGAGGAACCTGAGAACTGGTGACACTGTTTAATTGCTGTTTATGTTTCGTCATAGAAAAATTTAGAACAATTAGCATTACAGTTGATTAATCAAAAACGTTAAACAAAGAGTGAGAGGAGGGACAGACAAATGGTATGAAAACCTCGTCCCTAGCCACACCCTCTCGTGAGCTGCAGGGCACCCTTTAAAATATAATACAAATTTGTTCCTACCTCCAACAGGGATAAGAGGGTAGGCACACAATTGTCCAGTGTCAGGATCAGGCAAAAGTATACATCTCTTCTTCAATACTGTCACCTCCATATTTTCTTGAAGAACAATGGGTTCTGAAAAATCTGGTTGGTGAGTAGGTTGTTCAGGTTGAGGAGGTTCTGTTCGTGCAGAGATATTTATTCGTGGAGGGTCCACTGGGGTAGATTGTTTATTTTCACCTCTTCTATCACTTTGTAAACTTGATATGCTATTCTCTCCTGGCTCAGAGTTTGTTACTGGAAATATTTGTGAATTTGAATTTTCTGACATGAGAGTTTCTTGGGAATTTGAATCCTCAGAGGGAAAGGATGAGTTTGTCTCGTTTTCTTTTTGATGTTCTAAAATAATGTCTGCTGAATTATTAGTCAATGGTACATTAGATGAAGGTAATTCAGACTGCTGTACAGATTTAATGGTGGTACTCTCATAAATTGAAGAAACTTGCGAGACATTTCCAACTAAACGTGGAATCGTTTCTGTTGATCTATGTTTTTGTAATTGTAATAATGACACCATTTCTTTTGGTTTTGATATTTTCCCTTGTATGTTGAAAATATCTGAACTACATGTAGTCACACTACTAACGTTATTTGCAGAAAGAGCAGTTACTGTCCCTGAATCACTGACAGCTATATGTAGGATTTCTGGTGCTTCGCTGTCGTCAGCAGTCAGAGCTTCTAATTCAGAGGTATCAGGCAGAGATTTGTCTTGAACAGCCGCCTCAATAAACTTCTCATTCAAAGCACCATTCGCACACTGATCCATATCTGACTCTGCAATGTCCATTATTTCTGCGACATCTTCTGTTTGATTTGACTCCTTTGCTCTAACAGCTGCCATGTGACGTGCAGCAATACTTGCAATAGCAGCTTCAACTGCGTCTCCTTCAATATCCTGACCTTGGAGCATCTCAACAGCTTCTTGCAAAACTTCTAACGGAACTTCTATCTGAGTAACACTATTTTCTACAGCTTCACCCAATTCTTCACTGAGCTGAATGGTATCCTGAGTAAGAATTTGATACGTCCCGGGCGCTATCTGCACTGCGCCCTGCATAGAGGTCTCCTCACCCTCTCCCTGCAGAATAATCTCGGTAGCATCTTCCATATTTATAGTGACGGTTTCTTCTCCATCTTGTTCAGGCATCACCTCCCCTGGGGCCAATTGTAATTCGTGGACTACCATTTCACCTTCTCTTTCCTCTGCCTCCATACTGAACAGTTATGTGTGGCTCTGCAAAATATAAGAAGCAACAAAGTATAATATGCATTAAGAATGATGTTTCAAAGGATAAATGATACAAAGACGACTAATCCGTTAACATGGAATATTTTGGGGACAAGGGGATTCAGCATTTGTACCTTCATCATCACATCCACTGAAAGTTGGTAAACTATTTCACCAAAAGCAATTTTTCAATACCTATCCTCTGCATATATGACAGGCCGAGAAACTCTTGGCCCAGCAAATTAGAGACTGTGTAACTGATATTATACATCAGGCACTTGTATTTATTTATTTCAACAATTATACCAGTACAATTCATGGCATAACAAGAATTACTGCCATCAAGGTCAATTTTACACATAAAAACAAATTGTATTCATACCTGGTATTCGTTGTTATCACCCAACAAATACAAGCATTTATATTCCGACTGCAACAAATAATTTAGTAAAACCCTTGCCTTAAACTGATTTACTTTGTGTCGCTTGTAAACTACGAAAGATCCCTGGACTTGCAGTTTGCTAGCCAGTGATCACTGCGTATGGCTTCATATCACTAAGGACAACTGTGGTAGAGATTGAGGTCACTGATGCAGACCACTTATTTAAGTCCAGGTATTTGGCTGTTGTGAACAGGAAGAATTTTATCGACTTTCTACCCAGGGGTTTTACCCAAATTAATTGTTGATTTGGAGCCAAATATTTGAATTTGTTCTACAGGATGTGGGTGAACACAAAACACCACCAGAAGCACAGATAGAAGAAAGAACTAGATGGCCGATATTTACTGATGGTGATTTGTTGGTTGTTATACCGTATCAATTTTGAAAAAAAAATTATGATAGAGCCATGTAGTGACTTTATTTTGTTGAATAGGGATCGGATGAATGAAGCGCTGTCGTTGTAATAGTAGCATCTTTCGGACATATTGCTTCTAGTACATGCACTTTGAACCACTAAACAAGTTTCAGTTATGGAATTTGTTTAAAGAAGCCAATTCATCTACTATTTCATCTTTCTATCAAGTACTAGTATATAGATTGATATTGTTCTTCATCGCAAAAGTGTTGTAGACTCACAAACTAACCATGTCAAGCTACATGTAGGACAGGTGTAGACCCAAGCCTACGAATTGTTTATATGGATTTTGTTTGTTAGGCCTATGTATGTCTATGTTTGTTATATTTGCATAACGAAGTAATGATGCCGAGTTCTGTCTACGTAATCCATATGTAACATTAACGTAGTACTTGAGTTATAACGATACAGAACACTACGCATCTACGATTTGTTTTGATTTTTTGAATTTGACAGGCTGGCGGAAAACGTGGATCCAGCTCCGGGCTTTACCAATAAGGGTTACATTTATTTGTTCAAATTTGTCAAAATAAAAAAATGAGGATACATTTTGCTAAAATTTATGCCAATAGTAGAATGAGTACCGACAAAATTGTGCTTCAAAACATGAAAGAAAAAATAGCAAGTTGCCTTACAACATTGTATGCAAATTTTTGCCACGGGCAACAAATCAAATGTATGAATTTATCAAAATTCATTGGATTAAATTTGATATTTTGTAAACGTGTGATGAGCTTTAAAATATTAAAATGAGCCAAATTAACTGACCCTGAAAAAAGTATGTGCAGCTAATCGCCAAGATAAATGAAACTTTGTCTCCGAAAAGCATCCATCCCATAATATGCAAATGTTTGTCGCAAAGAAGGGAGGTAACTTTTCCCTTTAATAATAGTTAGCTCCCTTCGCTACATGTGACGTCAGAAAACTCATTTTCCGATTTCTTGCTTGGCAGCAAAATCGACGACTTCTCTTTGTTTGTGGAAGGTATTTGGCAGTTGTTGGTGGTAGGGATTTTCTGTACTTTTATATGCTGTTTTAGTAAAGCGTCATTCACTTTTTTGTTGAAAAACTGCGTGCTTTGTTTATATTTTTCGCCAAACAACAGGCTCGCAGTCCGCCATTTTGCAACCAATCGTAGCGTTCGAAATTCGACATGACCAGATCTGTTGTTTTGAGGAAATTAGCAGACGGAATTTTCAAAACGAAAGTAGTTGAAAGATGGTTAATCTGTATGCTTTTAATGGCTAATGATAGTATTTACATTTGTAATAGCAGTATACACCACCAGTTCAGACCAGAGGGAGTCGTATCAATTTATCTTTTAAAAGTTAAACATTTAAGCTGCGGAGCTCAAGTCAATATGCCAAATTTGCAACCAAAGGTTTGAAATATGGTGAGCCCAGTTTCTAGGACTTAAAGTTATATATAATGTTACAGAACATTACTGGATAAAAGTGGGTTATTTTAAGTTTTTGCTCTTACCGATTTTAACTTGCCCAATTAAGTGATTTTAAATTCTGTTTGTAAGAATTGGACTCTCAGACATAATTTTATGTATTAAAAATGCTGAAATCTGCCTCAACAACTCGTCTTTTGTTTTGAATTTATTACAGAGCAAGTTTTTGACACTCAGAGTTACTTCAAATATAATATATTGATAAAAACTACACGAATTTATAAGTGAAATAAATGGACAATGAACCTAGATAAAAGAAGGTAAGCGCCAGTTATGTGTACGCATCGCCTTGTTCTAAGCGAAGGCTACAATGAATAAGCATTGTACAGTTCTGTAGCTACACACCTGCCAGTACAATCATGCACTCAGACTGGTGTGAATAACACTTCATAAATTTTAAAGGTAAATTGATACGAGTCCGTGTGTTTCAAACTTCAATGGAAGCTGAATTCTTAATAGAGCACATGTGATGCAAGGACCCAGACAACTCTCATTCTAACTCCTTGGAGTAGCTCAAGACTTTCTTGTTTATGGATGACAACTCCTGGTTTATTCCCAGTCATCCATATATTTTATTGTTATCCATAAAGTCTTGAGTTAGGCGTGTCTCAACTTGTATATTTCTCTCAAAGGAGAAGCTGCTTATGTTACGGAGATCAAATTTCTGAAATGAAAAACAGGGATATTTCTTGTTCTGTGATCTTATTATACTGTCCAATATCATAATCCGTGAAGTAAAAACAAGAAACAGGGACAAATCAATTAAGCATTAATGCTTTTCTAACTGTAGATTCAATGATAAATATCCAATCTTCAAGGTAAATCCACCAATCCCTCTTTAAAATGTCTGAAGTTCACTTTAATTGAATTACTGACACTCTGGATATTAATACGGTTCAAAGTGTTAGTCTAAACTGTGGTGTCATTTTGTAAAATCTTTAGTTCTCTTTTTTGACAAGATGTTAACAAATTTAATTCGGCCAGTTCATTGGGTTTTATTCTCGTCTTAACTTTCTTTTTACTTGTTTAGGTTTCAAGTTATGATTCCGATAAAATGGATGACCAGAATGTAGAAGAAAAGTTGGATCATGTTATGACACTGCCAACAACTGAAATTGTTAATGAACTGAAGCCAGGTGTATCAAATCATGACAATGCCTCTGAATCTCTCCAGGAACATGAAGTTGAACAACAGGGTATTAATGTCACCAGTGCTGAAGAGAATGGAAAAAAAGGAGAAGATAGTATAATCCACCTTGAGTATGGCGTTGACAACCAAGAACTACTTAAAAATATTACTTCTCAAGATGCCGAATGTCAGACCATGTTACAGGAGCTAATTGAAAACCTGGGTGAACCGGGCTGCAATTCAGCAGAAGTTGAAAGGCAACAAACAAGCACAACAGTTCGGGTTGAGTCTGCAATAATTTTGCCACCAACGCATGAAACTGTGGTGACAAATTTTGTCTCGACAACACCTGAGGCAAATGGAGCCTCATCTGATCTCAGTTTATCAACAACAGGAACAAATATGTCGTCAATACCAGTTTCAACTGCAACTGATTTGGACGAGACAAAATCCATCAACATAACATGTAATTCCCAAGCTGAGGTTATAATCAATGGAACAAAATACCTACTGATAGTTAAGCCTGATAGTAATCAAATATGTGCCTACCCGGTAGAGGAGACAGAAAATAGTGGTAATGATTCTACATCTTTAACTTTAAGATTCAAAAGTGATATAGTTTATTTGTATATTTTCTTAGTAAATTTGTGTTTGATTGTGTGTTGGATTTGGGTTTTAACTAGCTGTACTTAAGGTTATTTCACACATATGACGATGTGCTGGCCAAATGGGTGAGAGAAAAAAAAAAAATCCTCTACAACACTTGCAACAGACCAGGATGCCACGAGACAAGTACATGGTCACATTTTGCTTTACATGTAACTCAGTAAATTGTGCAGAAGATACCTTAATACGGGTTAAGCCCTTGATTTATATGGTTTACAATATACCTCTGAATTGATTTGACTACATGTATTTCTTTTTGAGGGTATATTCTTTTGTATTGTTAGTGTTTCTCAATTATTTTTTTTCCATTTTCAGAAGTAAAAAAGAAGACAGGCAGACCAAAAACTGTTGTTCAAACTGAAGAGACTGTCAGTAGTTCTGTTTGTGACATGGTGGAAACAGACTCAGGAACGGGCGAGTCTCAAACTGATGCTGCTGAGGGATTATTAGAACTTTGTAATACAGGTTAGTTTAATTTATTAGCTTCTTTAACAGGCATGATGGTTGGGACTGATTGTGTAGGGAATGAGTTTTTTGTGTTACATGTGTATACATTTTGTCCTTTTGATGAGGTCTTTACAGAGTTATACAGACCCACAGAAGTGGATACAAACAGAGGCCGAGGTCTATTAATTTATGACAAACTTATATTCATACTGTCATGCTAATAGCACGGAAGGAACATTATCTTACCAACAAAGCTTACACTTAAAGTGAGTTCACATTTGATGGTTGTGTTAGTTGGAATACACCGCTGCATACGAGTTCATTACCCATTGGCTGGCATGCTGATGCTGTCATGGGAGTGAAATAATCTAAACTGTCAGTGTAAATTCCCAATCAAACAAACAAATGAGAGATTGGTAGTGTTTGGTATAAATCAACAAACGGTTTAAGGTCCTGACCCTATGTACTACATTTAGTTGGGACTTGCTAATTAAAAAAAAACTACTGTATGGGTCACTTGCTACAATGAAGCAGGTTCTCTGTCATTGTATGTAGCATGGTTATACTGCAGCACATGATTATCAATGTAGACATTCATTTCTAAAGAGGATAGTTTGCTATGTGAAATGGGACTTTGCAAACAATTGCAAAAAAAAAAAAGCATGAATATCCCATATTTTTTTCTTCTTATTTTCAGGTCCCGACGGTGCTAGGAGGAGTGTTAGAAAAAGAAAAAGATCTAAAGCATTAGAAGGTAAAACTACTGACACATTTATGAAGTTAATGTCTATAATTACAATTAATAATAATTTTTTTCTTATCCATATTTAGATCTACATTAAACATTTGGTATGCCATCTGGTATTTCAAAGTTTAGTGGTGAGAACTGTTTATGTTGTAGACTATGACACAAAAGATGTTCAGGTGCCTAAGACGATGACCCCTCTGAGGAAACCCGTACCAATACCCAGACCAAAACCAACAGGTCCAGTAGGTAAGTCACAGTTATATCTAGATGTTTGTCTTTGTTTGAGGTTACTCACCTCTGAGCAAACCCGTACCAATACCCAAACCAAAACCAACAGGTCCAGTAGGTACGTCACAGTTATATCTAGATGTTTGTCTTTGTTTGAGGTTACTCACCTCTGAGCAAACCCATACCAATACCCAAACCA
>JAVFBZ010194980.1:0-14227 GCA_032466195.1 Katharina tunicata | reverse complement strand
CCAGAAAAAAGATACTAAATCAGCCAATAAACGAATTTCACGGAAGCGCCATGTTGAAATCAAAGTGAGGCAATCTGTTCCATTGATGTGAGATAGGACGCGTCGCATGCAGCATCACAAAGATTTTCTTCGCCAATGTTGCACAAGCAATAAAAGTACAGTACGGTGGCGTCATGATTTGGGCACCACGTGCGACGTCGTGTTATATCGCTCCGTGTCCGTGAAAAAGATCAATAGCAGAGCCCCACAGAACAGGAAGATCTGGAATAAGTTGGTGATTATGTGAAGTCTATGGTTGTTGAAGTTGAATATTGTCTTGACACAAAGCTCTCTGGAGGACATCCCCGGGATTGACTAGACGGGTACTGCCAATTAACACCTGCCAAGAAGAAATGTTTGTGTTGAGCAAATACCACACAATAGTTACACAGCATTTCTCCTAGGGAGCTCTTTTCATCACCCTTAGATTGAAGACATGATCGGTGTTAAATGTTGTTCCCTATTCAATGTTTAAAAAGACATAAAATGTTCTCCGAAAACACTGTTTGATTGGGCTTTTAAATCACACTTAAGGTTATTTTACTCACAATGGTGCCATGTCAGTCCAATAGGCGCCCAGCACCAGCTACAACACAGGCAACAAATATAAGAACATAGGGTGGAAACAGGGCACCAAAACTAACTGGCTTCCTGATGCCAATTAGCTGAGGGCACAGGAAGATCTTGCCCAACATGCATGGAACAAATGTTAAGTTCTATACAGGTAATTATATAAATAACAATAGAAACTTCCTGGAAATTATTCCCAGAAATTATCCATATCCTAAGTTATTTTATGTTTAAGAAAAGCGTGAAATACCAGCCCTGTGGGAGAATGAACATTTTAATATCAGAAATCTGTGAACTCAATATAGTGTGAAAAATAACAAGCATTAGTTAACATGGATCAACTTGATGGTTACTGTTTTTTTAGTAAAGGATGATTTACTTATATACTGCAATCAAGCCCTATAATTTCAACCAAGAATCACTGTCACTCGTATGTAAGTTGTGGAAGAATTATTCCAGAAATTTTTTGTTTTTTTGCTGCAAAATCTTGATCATCCCCTTATGTAAAATTGTCCTCTGACCAGCAGATTCTACGTGCATTTCAGTCCATTGCATTCTTCTCAAGTAGAAATCCTATGTTAGAGATTTCAGGTGATTTAGGGTACTTTATATTATACTTTACACATATATCATGGCTGTATGATGAAATAACAAGAGGGGTCTGGTCCTTCTACGTCCTTGTACAGTACTATGTACACTGCAATTACTTAAATATTTATATTGTCCCAAAACTTGTAATTGCTCTTTTTTCCACTTACATATTTTTGGAAATTGTATTTATCGTTATAAAAATAAAATAATAGTATTGTACGTTTGGGTGGGCCCACTTTTTCTCGTGGCAGCCACATTTTTTGGACACACTCCGCCACTGCATGGCAGTTTCTGCCAAAAACAGTATACACAGTATACCGAGAATTTTTATAATTGCTTCAATTCTGAACTAGTTTACAGAAAATAACAACTGTGGTTTAGTAGCCTATAGGCTACAACGTAACGTAACATTATGCTACAAAATACATTTGCACATTGTCTACAGGGTTTATGGCGGCACGAAAGGCGCATTTGCCTGTGAGTTCATGCATGGCTTTTTTATCATCTGCATTCGTTGTAGACCTTCCTATTTGGCGGTGATGTTCTCTGGTTGATAAAACCAAACAATCTGAGCATAGCTAGCAGGACCCCCGCCATAGAGGAAATACTGAAAGGCTGTCCAATCACTGCGCCGTTTATCATCCCTCATCCCTTTATAGTGTTAAATACGCAATGACGGTCATATTGGTATGCGGAATTTTGTGCAATCCCATCCGTAGTCTGAGCTACAGGAAGCTATACATTTAAAGATTGAAGATAACCGGGGAATTGGTTATCAAGTTATTGTATTCACAACAAATACATAGATGAATATTGTAAAATAAGCAAAACCAATAAACATATTGGTATGCGGAATATGGTAGAATGCAATCCCATCCGGAAGCTACATCACAGACTTGAAGTTAATTTATTTTTAAGTTAATGTGCTCAAAACGCAAACACGTCTGAATATTAAAAAATGCGCAATGGCAGCCATATGGGTATGCGGAATAAGGTAAAATGCAACAAAATTCCAAATTTGAACTTAAATCTATCAATTGTTTTCAATTAATTTACACACAACACATACGGGAATATTGTGAAATACGCAATGGTGTCCATATTGTACACAACATTGGGAGGAATACAATCCCATCCAATATCTTTACAGGATGAAGCTATACTTTCCCAGTTTGAAGTTAATCTGGTTTTCAATTTATCCCGATCACAACACAGACAATACGTAAAATACGTAGAATTTGATGGAATGCGATCCATCCGTATTTTTTTTATGGGAGAAAGCTGCATTCTGGGTTTGAATTTTACATGTTAATTTGTCGTCAAGTTGTTGTACTCACAATATATACAGATCTGAATATTGTTAATTACGTTATGAAATACGGTGGAATGAAATCCATCGACTTTTTGAACATGAGGAAATTACATTCCAAGAAGCCATGAGTTCCACATATCAGTTTTGAGTAACATAAAATAAGGGAAACTCTGAACAAGGAAGTCATGTTGGTATAGATAATATATTTAGGCTTTATTATGCATTTATCAGTTACCTTTGTATAGGTTTAAGATAGTACATACCTTTGTATACCTTTGTATATGTATAACTGATCCAGTGTGATAACTCGTTATAAAAATATAACTGATTATGCCGGTAACTGTCCTTATGTGTTCAGTATGTCTATTCAATTTTATCAGGATCATCTCCAACACGTTCTTCTGGATGCTATATCGCAAATCCTTGATATTGAATGCACAGGAGGGGAATCACTTCCGTACCACGGAAATGTCGAAGTGGGAGTGAGGGTAGATAGAGCCTGATTTAGTTCTCAATTGTCATTGCAATGCATGTTCCTGGTGGAACCTGACACACGCTATAACAAGGGGATCCCAGTTCTTTTGGGAACGAATGTCTTGAACTGTTTTCGTAATGAGTGTAAGACAGGACATGGAGCCAAATTTGTGCACAAGGCAGCTTTTCATACACACTGGTACCTATCATATCGCAGTGTTACCTTGTGTAGGAAGGGCTTGGATTGCAATAATTAGAAGCTTGGGATTGTCAAATTTGCTCCACACACCAACATCATCATCCCGCCCAACACCAATATAGTGTTAGCAGGGCGGGGGGCGGGTGGTGCAAGGAATGAGGAACATAGGCGTCAATGTGCTCTGGTCCAACCGTGCACCAATCTGTCCACCCCAAATGACTTGGATGTCATCAAAAGGGTAGATTGAACAAGGTTACAAACTTATTGCAGACTTTCATGACATTCTCCAAATCCGAAGAGGATTTGGGAAGTTCCGATTTAGTTAAACATCGGATTGAGCTGGATGACGATAGACCGTTTAAACAATATCACCGAAGAATATTCCCAGCTATGTATGAGGAGGTTCGAAACCATCTTCAGCAACTTCTCTCTTCTGGTGTAATTCAGCGTTCGCAACGTCCATGAGCGTCTAAAGTTGTATTAGCCAGGACGAAAGATGGACGGCTGAGGATGTATGTGGATTATCGTCAACTTAACAATCGAACCATAAAAGGCTTAAACTCCCTTCCACGGATAAAGGAGATACTCGATTGTCTGGGTGGAAATCACAGTTTTGGACATGAAAAGTGGCAATCATCAAGTGAAAATGTAGGACCACAAGGAAAGAACTGCTTTTACTGTCTGATTTATTGGTTTCTTTGAGTATAAAAGGATGCCATTTGGATTGTCAAATGCCCCTGCAACTGACCAACGTTTGATGGAGCAGTGTCTATATTTCATCTGAATGATTGTCTTATTAATCTTGATGTTCTTATTGTATTTTCGCAGACGCATTGTCAAGACTTTAGCGGGTATTTACCAGGCTGAGGGAGTGTGGTTTGAAGTTGGCGCCCAACAAGTGTAACCGGTTCAAAAGGAAAGTTAGGTAATTGGGATAAATGGCATCTGAAGATGGATTAGAAGTCGATCCAGAGAATGTGGAAAAGATTGAGAATTGGCCTACTCCAACAACACCGGAGGAGGTAAGACGGTTTCTCTGATTCGCTGGGTACTACAAGAAGTTCATAAAATATTTCACCAGAGTGGCTCAACCGATGGCAGATCTTTTGGCAACACCACAGAAGAAGGGCAAAATCATGAAGACTTAGAAGTCAATTGACTGGGTTTAAGGAGAAGCACAGTAAGAAGCTTTTGAACAGCTCAAGCATCACCTGATTAATCCTCCAATCCTTGGCTTTGCAGATTATTCGAAACCATTCGAGCTTCATACGGATGCCAGTACTGTCGGACTGGGTACCGTCCTGTATCAGAAACAGAGTGGTGTGCTACGGGCATCGCTTACGCGAGTAGAAGTCTTACTTACCCTGAGAGGAACTAACCAGCTCACAAACTTGAGTGTCTGTGCTTGAAATGTTCCATGACTGTCTTTATGGACAACGTTTCACACTACTTACTGATAACAACCCTTTGACGTACGTGTTGACCAGCGCCAGACTTAATGCAACTGGACATAGGTGGCTGGCGTCATTGACCTTTACGATTCTGTATCGCTCTGTCAAAGCAAACATTGATGCTGATATTCTATCAAAACTTCCGGATCAACAATCTCGGGAAAATCTATCTGCAGATTCTCTAAAGGCCATATGTGAATCCATTCATGTTCCCTCACTTCTGGAGAGTTTATGTGTCCAAGTAGATTATGGTGAGCTAAAGGACGACATGGATATATCGGATGAGAAATGTTTCATAAACGCCAGTGACTGGAGGAGACGACAAGCCGAAGACACATCCCTTGTGCATAGCATAGATTACTTGAAAGCTATAACTAAACCAGATCGGTCCAAGTTCATGGGTGACCAGCATATCAACTCCTTCATGAAATGCTATAGCCAGTTGAAGCGAGGGGTTTTGTAAAGAGTGGTTAATTGTGATGGCAGGAACAAGAACAACTAGTCTTGCCTTCCTCTTATGAATCTGATGCACTTCGGAATCGTCATGATAGTGTTGGACATCCATGACCTGGTAGGAGGCTTTCACTGTAGAAATAAAGGTTTTATTGGCTTGGCATTGCAGCAGATACAGAGCAATACGCGCACAACTGTCCCAGGTGTATACGTCGGAAGTCTGCTACAAGCCCCCGCGCACCACTTGTTAGCATTCAGACGACCGGACCATCAGAGCTAGTCTTCATGGACTTCTTGGCATTGGAGCCGTCTAAGGGAGGGATCGCGAACATGGTCTCCTAATAGGAATATGACGGCAAAAACAACGGCAGAGGTTTTCTTTAACAACTTTCTCATGCATTATGGGTTGCCAAAAAGGATACAATCTGAGCAGGGAGCGAATTTCATCAGCAATCTTATGAAGTAGCTATGTCAGCTTCTATGAATTGAACAATCCAGAACAAGGCCATATCATAAGGTTCTCCGTACTACTTGATGTTCGATAGAAAACCCCGATTTCCAGTAGATGTGGTTTTCGGATTGAATATCGAGCCATCAAAGCCAAGGTCTCTACTAAAGTACACCAATGAGTTGAAGCAGCAATTGGGACAAGCTAATGATCTAGCATCCAATAATGCTACTTATTCACAAGCTTAACAGAAACGAAACTTTGATGTACGCGCTAGGCAGCTGTTGTGGAGTTCGGGGATCGTGTTCTTGTTAAGAATATGGTATTCGATGGCCGCCATCAACTACCCGACAAGTGGAGTGAAGAAGTGTATCATGTGTTTAGACAACCCAATCCGTCCATCCCAGTATTTTTTTATTGAGAAAGAAACCTGAGATGATAATGAGCGCACACTTATTAGGAATATTTTACTGTCAGTCAGTCAGTTCGTTTGCCTTATTGGATACCCAACCGGTGCCACGACCACGGAAACGGAAGACACCTTCAGACGCAAAAGCAGCTCTTAGTGTGACACTCAGGAAGGAAGAACTTGATACCGTGGATATGTTCATGACATTGAATCATTGGATGAGTATCTGGTGGAAGTGAGTTGCGAGCCTCTTGATAATTTAGTGTCTGTCGACCTGACGGATGGGCCGACTGAACAGCACGACTGGAGATATAATGTGTATGATGCAGTTAGTCAAGAGAGAACTCAGAGCAGCAAGACCGATGGATCAGCGCCAAAGACCGATGCATCAACTGAAGATCGTATGTTCGTCTGTTACCCTAACTCAACCACAGGATTGGCTCAAGCGTGCCAATTATTTGAAATCTCTTTTGGCAAGTGGAATCGTGTCAGACAGAGAAAAAAAAACAGGGCCATTATAGACACGGTTACCGGCGTCAAAACTTAATAACGAGGATGTATTTCTTAATTGCGGGGAGTGTGTGGCAAATACAAATTGTCTAACTCAACTGGTCTTTTATTGTACAAATACGTATATAGTGTAACATAAATAGCATACACATATGGCCCAACGTTATAGTCCCATGTTGGTAGGTTTGAATAGACTAAGATTTTAAGCTTTGATCTCTGATCACCAGGACAACATTCTTTGTTTGTTGGGTGTTCTGTTTTCACTGGTTCACTTGCTATACATAGTTTTACTAACATTGATTTTGGCACCTGCTCTCACTTCATCTGAACATCTTGCACTGCACACCTGTACTAAAGACTTTGGACATGACTCGGACTGTTTCAGGTTAGTTTTATGATTTTCTGCATTAAATATCTTTTGGTCATTTTTTCCGGTTTCCTATTACAGTAAAGAGTGTTTCCTTAATGAGCCAACAGTATTTAAATTTTTGTATAGTTTTTATTTTGCCTGATTGTGTTATGATGGTGTGAATGTGCATTTTTGCAGATTACACAGTGGAAATTCCCAGTGTGGATCAATAAGGAATTACATCCTAGTGCAACCCACCAGGTATGTTTACTACATGTGTTTGTATAAAACATTTTGTGTTTATACAGGGTGTCTCTTTCCGTTAATTGTGCATACACTGTGGAAATAAAGCTGCGGGAAAATCTCCCAAAGTCACCGGTGTTCGGCAAATGTATTCCCCAGACACATATTGTTTACAGTATAATAAGTAGATTGATTGATTGATTGGTGTTTAACGCCGTGCTCAAGGGTATTTCACGTATATGACGGGACTGTATTCCAACAGTAGACAGCGGCTCTTAACACAACCATCAAATTGGCAGTCACTTTAGCGTTTTTGCTACTGGAAATATACTGTTCCTCCAGCGGTAAGTACGACACCATGAATATAATCTGGAAACATACTGCCCTTAGCCAGAAGGTAGTGTAATAAGTAGAAAGGTGTTCACGTTTTGTCCTGTAAATGTTATGTTATGTGATGTTACCTAATGTTAAATGAACGTTTACAGGTTAAACAAAAGTTTAAATCAAATTTTAACGTGCATCAAGCTTGTTGAAAAAATATGTCGTCTGTATATATGAATTCGTGTGCTACTATTGCCACCTATACCACTGGTACAGTTGACACGGAGCAATTTTAACACTTGACTTCCTATATTTAGTGGTGAATATCTTAAAACCTATTTGCTTCACGGAATTCAAAACCAGAACTATTTCAAACTGAAACATTTGTCTTCCATGTTAAATATTTATAAAAACTTAATTTACCTTAACGAAGCTGGTAGGGCCGTTTTACAAAAAGTGTTCCGATTGGCCTCGGTCTCACTCACCGAAAAAACATTTTGAGAAAACCGTAAGTTTTTCTTGGCAAAATAATCAATGCGTAGATTAAGTACAAATTATTTATAATTTGCTTACAGTTGGACACCAACATAGGCATTGTCATTACTGCATTGGTATTAAACACAAGAAAAACTGGCACAACTAACAGAGACAGTATCGTTGGAAATGTTACTTTTAAAAGAACGACAACCGTATTTACTTTCATTTAGTGTACTTAAATTACTAGTTATTTATTATTTATAGATATACTGTTGCCTGTAAATTTACAATGACATGAATCAAAAAGAATATAGTTCGCTGTCCTCTCAATTGGGCGAGTCCATTTCATTATTCTCGCCCTCCATTTCATTCCCACATATCAGTTTGATTCTTGGCTCATGTCGTTCATTGGCGAACCAATTATCGACTTTTAATGGCTGTCCTATTTATATAACCACAATTTGTTTGTGTGCGATAAATCTTAATATAATCCTTGATCTCATGCAAGCCATACAACCCAATATGGAAATGTTATTTTCAGTTCTTTTGGGGTTACGAATTGAAATCGAGTATGCAGGCTATACATAATTAAGAGTGTTTAACGTCAGAGCCCACCGCCCTCCAGGATAGTTGTCTAGACTAGGATAAAGTTACTGGATCCAAAGTTAATGCACTAGCTTCTCCCTTGACAAATTACATGTATATGATTCAATGTAAATGATAGCTCCTGCGAGATAGCAGATACATTATCTTCTGAGAGAATCACAGGTTAAACGTAGCATGTCTTCTTATGTACTATCTAGCTTAAGCTGGCAATTCGATATAGCAGATTTATAGTCCAAGGTAAAGCTGGCAATTCGATTATAGCAGATTTATAGTCCAATGTAAAACTGGCAATTCGATTATAGCAGAGTTTATAGTCCAAGGTAAAGCAGGCAATTCTATATGGCAGATTTATAGTCCAAGGTAAAGCTGGCAATTCAATATAGCAGATTTATATTCCAAGCTAATATAGTCCATGCTAAAGCTGGCGTTTTGATACCAAATTAGCTAAAGGTCCAAGCTGGAGGTGGCAATATTCTACATGTATATAGATTTATAGTCCAAGGTAAAGCTGGCAATTCGATTATAGCAGAGTTTATAGTCCAAGGTAAAGCTGGCAATTCTATAAAGCAGAGTTTATAGTCCAAGGTAAAGCTGGCAATTCTATATAGCAGATTTATAGTCCAAGGTAAAGCTGGCAATTCGATATAGCAGATATATAGTCCAAGGTAAAGCAGGCAATTCTATATAGCAGATTTATAGTCCAAGGTAAAGCTGGCAATTCAATATAGCAGATTTATATTCGAAGCTAATATAGTCCGTGCTAAAGCTGGCGTTTTGGTACCAAATTAGCTAAAGGTCCAAGCTGGAGGTGGCAATTCTATATAGCAGATATATAGTCTGCTATAGCTGGTATATAGAACCAACTAAAGCTGGCAATTCGATTATAGCAGATTTATACTCCAATGTAAAGCTGCCAATTCGATTATAGCAGATTTATACTCCAATGTAAAGCTGCCAATTCGATTATAGCAGATTTATAGTCCAATGTAAAACTGGCAATTCGATATAGCAGATTTATAGTCCAAGGTAAAGCAGGCAATTCTATATAGCAGAGTTTATAGTGCAAGGTAAAGCTGGCAATTTGATTATAGCAGAGTTTATAGTCCAAGGTAAAGCTGGCAATTCAATATAGAAGATTTATATTCCAAGCTAATATAGTCCATGCTAAAGCTGGCGTTTTGATACCAAATTAGCTAAAGGTCCTAGCTGGAGGTGGCAATTCTATATAGCAGATAATATAGATGTAAGGTATAACTTTTAAGTGTAACTATATTCTCTGCAGTAGCAGGAAGTGAACATTGTACTGACCATGTGGTATAAGAATTACTTACAAAAGTCTTGTAAGATAACTTAGGTTGAAAGAGACTGTGTAACGCGTTAGCGCACGAATGGTGGTGATACCGTCGATGATCATATTGTATTGTTTATTCAGGATCCAACAGGCACAGGGTCAAATTACAGGCCTGATAATACACATGACATCTAAACAAATTATACAGAAAATATACATAACATTGTGCACATATACAAAGAAATAGACATTTACACAGACAGAACATTGTACCCAATATACATGCATGTTCGTGTAGTTAGCACATATATAAAAGGCTTATGGCTAAGGGCAGTATGTTTCCAGATTATATTCATGCTGTCATACTTAGCACTGGAGGTGCATTATCTTTCCAACAGCAAAAAAACACAAAAGTGAATACACATTTTATAATAATAATAATCTTTTATTGCCGTAAGCAAAGCCCAGAGGCTGAATACAATAATTTAATTTATGGTGGAGTGCGGCCATTGGCCAATATCACATTTCTTAATTGTTCAGCATTTAGTAAATATTTACCTAAATCACGCAATGTTTTACAATTTTCTACGGATAACAATTGTACAAGCTTGAATACAGAAGGTTTTTTTTCTCCAATGATAAGGTTTAATAAAATGAGTTCTTAATTGTTTAGGGTCCTGGGCAAAACACCCTTGGACAAATTCCCGATGGACAAAACACCCTAGGACAAAACCCACAGGGGACAAAAACCCCTAGGACAAAACCCACAGGGGACAAAAACCGCTTGGACAAAACCTCATAGGACTAAACCCCCATGGGCAAAACACACAGGAGACAAAACATCCTAGGACAAAACCCCATAGGACAAAACCCACATGAGACAAAACAACTTAGGACAAAACACACAGGGGACAAAACCCACAGGGGACAAAACACCATAGAACAAAACCCCATAGGACAAAACCCACACGGGACAAACACCCTAGGACAAACCACACAGGGGACAAAACCCACAGGGGACAAACCCCCAATGGACAAAACTCCAAGCGGACACTTCACCCCAAGGACAAAACACCCAAACTAATAATGGAATGTGTAAACACCCTAGGACAAAACCCACAGGGGACAAAACACCCGGGGGACAAAACACCCTAGGACAAAACCCACAGGGACAAAACACACTAGGACAAAACCCACAGGGGACAAAACACCCTCGGACAAAACCCACAGGGACAAAATACGGTAGGACAAAGCACACAGGGGACAAAACACCCTCGGACAATACACCTCAAGGACCAAACTAATAACGGTGTGTATAAAAAGTATTACCCAAACTTATATTTTTATTTCAAGATTTTATTTATTTCTCTCACAATATATTATATATAGCATGCAACTATCAAAAAATACATAAAACACATGTTCAAATGTTTAAGATAATACAATAAATGTTGTTAAAATATAGCATATATACATGTACACAAACAGGACAAACAAATATCAACTTTGTTGTTTGGAAAATGCTTAAAAGTTGTTTCAAGCATTTAGTAGAATAAAAAAAACTGACGTGTATCAGATAAAGGGTGTTTAAAATGTATATGTACATGTACCTTTAAAAATATGAGGCACAAATTAAACCCAACTCAATAACTACGATAGTTAAATAACACATTATTAATTTCACATGTGTTGTTTCTGATAAAAGCAGACTTTTATCTTGTGTTTCTCAAGTAAACTGGAGTAAACACAATACAATTATATGTACTCCTATGCTGAAATTAGACTTATACTGAATGTAGTGTTGATTAAATGTTTACATTCTCCTGTTTGTTTTAGAAATATTACTGCGCTGGGTAAAGGGCAGGATATCAGTTCAACTGAAGTTTGCAAATATTAGACACAAATTCAACCATATGGGGGTTTTGTCCATTTAAACCGTTTAGGGGGTATTGTCCAAGGGGACATTCTTCTAGGGTGTTTTGTCCTAGGGTGTTTTGTCCTATGGGGCTTTTGTCTGCATCCCAATTGTTTAGATGGAGGACACACTAATATAAAACGCAGTTCATCTTCAAGAGTGTTACTATCACAACATGTACGTGGGTGTATTGCAACATTAGTAAACCTCCCTTGTTCAATATTTAAACGGTGCACACATATTCTATACTTTGTAAGATGCCGACGATATTTCTTGAGGATCAGTTTTTTAAAATAATACTGTAGAGTAAAATGGTCTACCACATGTTTGTACAAAATGTATTTACTGTACTATTCTTATTTAGACCATAACTCTTGTAAAGCATTATAACATAATACTCTTTTATAAATAAGGAGGAAGAGACGAACGTTATTTACTGATTGGCTTAACCAGGCGTCATTGAATCCATTAGACATGAGCTCATTTTTTACATTTGTTAATAAAGACCTTTGTAGGGCCTATCTGTACATGAATGTAGCATTTCAATATAAATATGTCTAAGTATGCAGCTGTCAGTTTCTAACAGTTTTGTCCAATATTTAACAATTCTATTCTTTTCTCAATACATAATGGGCGACAACCAAGTTCAAAATAAATCATAGCATTTGTTGCTCTATGCGCAAAAACTGCGTTTACAGAAGTTGTGGTTGTGTTAAGAGTCGACACCTACTGTTGGAAAACAGCGTCGTCATATAAGTTAAATACCCTTACCCGCGGCGTTAAACACCAATCAATTAATCAATTACAAATATAAAAATGTAAATATCTTTGATATATTAATATCTTTATTTCCCTTTATTTAGATTTCACTGGGGAGAGATGGAATGATGAACTCTCCAGGAAACTCTACCAGGATCTGCTGGGGAGATATCAGACAACGGATGACCCAATAAAAACCTTCCATAATTATATGATTTAATAATTATAATTATCAGTTTGGGAAACACGCGAAAATTACAGCTGATCCTACTACACCCAAGACTATCATGGTCATCAATCACATATTTCTTTAACATTGGTTGTAGCTATATATTTATTTATTTATTTTACTGGTGTTAAACATCATACTCAAGAGCATTTCGACCACTTTTATGTAGACTTTACTTTACCAGTGTATAGAGAAAAACTGAGAAGAAACCTCGTAAAAACCAGCCCTCGATTTCCGCGCAGTCACCGGTAAACTTCCCTTACATACCCAAAGTCAAAAGAGGTATTCGAATTTATTCCGCGTACATGGAGTGGACTATCAGTCAACCACTGCACCACCCTTAACTTTGGTTGATTGGATATAGAAACACGGGGTCGAGGTTATAAAAACTTGATTACACTCAAGTCGGAGTCTGTGCTCTTATTCTTGAAATCGTACTCCCCTGAGTTGTGCTCAAATTTGTGGTTATAAAACGCGTTTAGCACGCACTCAGCTTAGTACAAATTTAAGGCAGATTTCAGCCGCTTGAGCACGCTTTTGTGGAGCTCTTCAGTGTAGGAGGTAGAAAGACGTTACATTGTTTTTGTCGGCTGCTTCGAAAGCATTTTTGCATGTCACGGAAACAAGTTTGACTCAAAATAAAGAGCTGATTTTCAAAATCGAATCGAAAAGGGTATGTTAAAACGCATTTTAACCCATCAAAACCCATCAAACCCCTTATTTAACTATATTTTCTAGTTGAGTACGGTATTGAGCAAGGTAAGTGTACTCAACTTTTTTATAACCTTCAATTTAGAGCATGGTTCCGAAATCCGGAGTCGACTGGGTTGAGCAGGGAATCAGCCCTTGAGTAGACTCAAGATCTTTTATAACCTCACCCCTGGATGTACTCGAATTTCTCCACCACTTCTCCTAAGGCCATACCAGGTTTATGTAACAAAGATATGCAAATTAACATTCATATATAAATTAAAGTTTCAATCTATTGGGTAATATGATCTTTGCTTAAAACGACAGGTACATGGTGTACATTGACATATATTATAAAAACATTAAGGTCTTGCTAGATCCCTAGGTCGATTTTGAGTGAAATGTTTTTTCAAAGCCTATTATGACAACGAATATCAATCAGAATCATATATATCTATATTTTTTTTGTTATTTATTATTTCTAAATTTAATACAAATTGATCACACACCTACATAGAAGGCTAATTTCTCGGAGTTCAATATCTATATCACCAAATAAATTAGTTTATGTGACAGAATAGACCTTGAACCAAACAACGATGCCTCATTTTTTTTTAATTTTTGATTAGAACCATCTCAGTAGAAGTTTTTGTCTATACAACCTTAGTAAAGCTTAAACAAAAAAACAAAAAAAACAAAAATCTTTCAGAGCATATTTTTAAAAATGTTGGACGAACGTATAAAATCTGATGCACCGTTTTTTGGTTTAAACAGGTTTTATTATATCAAACCACAGTAAGCTTACTAGCTTATCACGTGCCTCGCTACAGTAGCGACGTTACATCAAACATGGCTGACAGAACATATATACAGATTGACAGAAACATATAT
>JAVFBZ010194969.1:0-12312 GCA_032466195.1 Katharina tunicata | reverse complement strand
TACATAGTTAATGTTTGGTCTGGTTGGTGATTTGAAGGATAAATGTTTGGTGTTTTACATAGTTAATGTTTGGTCTGGTTGGTGACTCGAAGGATAAATGTTTGGTGTTTTACATAGTTATCCAAAATACAAATCATGTTATCTGACAAGCGGAGGTCGAGGCTAAATGGTCGATTTGCTGTTGAATTAGTATATATAGAATGATTTTTTTGGTGTGCAACAAGATCGAGAAATGTTTGGTAAACTTTATGCAGTTTGAATACTTGAATTGTGGACGCTGTAAAGGCCATGCCGTTAGGAAAATAGATGCAGCCGTTTATTTGGGAAATGCGTTTGGAGTGGAGAGGTAACCTAGTGATTTGGGCGTTGTGTTTCAGAGCATGTGTATATCTATAATATCATGATGTAATATAATGATGTAGGGACAAATAATTGTTTTTAATAAAATCGATTTCTTTATTTTTTCCCCATTTTCCTCGATTGTGTGTCCGTCGCAAACATGAACACACAAATTGGTAAATTGTTAATAACATATTTTATTTACTATCCAACACATACAAGCCAGGTGACCGTGCAATAAAACAATTATTTCTTCAATAATCGACGAATGATCTAATGTGAGTTAGGTTTATCAGTTACAGAGAGACTGCAGCTGGACTGAACGGCATATACACATATAACACGTAAATGGCTATTGACTTAGTCAGAAACTGGCAATCGTCTACACTGATGATGACTGTCTCACATTCGACACCAGACTATTCGGTCCGTAGCGGATCGAGTTGCGTAACACGGTTACGTTTATTTCGAACTTCAAGCATACGCGTAGAATAGACAGTATGACCCAGCGTATAGTCTGCCACAGAAAGGCATCACATTTGTATTAAAGAAATAAAATATTTTAAACATTCGGTAAATTTAACATCGTAAATTAGGAAATACGCCGCAGCCTTGGCATCTAGACAGAATGAACGCTTCGCATTGCTATGGCACAGTGTTGATTATCATTATAACTTTGTTAAAATGTCATAAAGTTTTACTTCTATCAGCAGTTATTTCACCTGTTTATTGAGACTTTCTAATAAACCATACTGTGAATAAACTGTCTACAATTCTTCTAGACATATTCCTTGTTCTATAATATTTTTAAGATATTTGTTTTCGTTTGTCGCTGATTTTAGATACGACTTTTGAACTGCATAAGATCTCTAGAACGATAGAGTTGAGTGAAACTAGTGTTATTCGATCGTCCCTTGAGGGTAAGGAGTGATTGGAGAGGTATCATACTATCATACCTCTCCTTTGTTTTAACGCTATTTTGAGGCGCTGACCTTTCTTTCTCTTGCTGTTGGATAAATACTTTTATCACTTTTTTCTTCTTTTTTCTTGGGATTGTAAGGGGGGGGGCAAGCGGGCAATTGATTTGCAAACCATGTTAGTTTATGAATAAGATACGCGTATATATTATATAAGACAATCATCCGAAATGATCGAATGGGATGAACGTAAAGCTTCTGATAAACCACTGTTTTTAACATTGTTCTAAAATAAGGATAGCACCGTCCACAGAGTATCAGATTCTTCAGAGAGAAGGACATTGCGAAAGACAACTCTGAATCATACTGGTGCTTAACTTATGTATTGTATTCATTGTGCCTTCCTCAAAATAACATTAGTTCCACAGTTCAATTTCTGTTAACGTAAAATCAGAGAAACTCCTAGCAAGGAATAAGTCATGTTGGTTTAATGAGGACATTTTTCAGCTTTATTATGTCATCATAAGTAAAACAAATAACAAAGACAAAGCACAAATCTAGTACAGTTTATATAACACAGTGGTTGTAGTGAATTACCAATGAGATTACATTATAGTTTAATACGGACAATCGTAGTTGGAGCCTGTATTTACTTGGCCAGGTTTATTCTCGGACGACGGTTTGACGACACTGGTTACATAAACAGTACAGGTACCTGAACCAAGTTTCCTTCAATTCTTAAATTACATTTGGAATCTTTTTAATCTATGGGACTATATTGATTGCTTCACTTTGAAAGTAGTAATGTTCCAGAAAAAAATGCTCAGTCTCTTTTTTTCGAGTCGTTATAGCCATTCCCCGATACAGCGTGGCCTCTATATCACAATGACTCATCTTTTTATAAACAAGTCGCCCTTATATCCACCATATTGCGTTCTGAAGACTGTGTTTGTTTTATCCTCAGCTGGTGGTTCTTCTAAAGTGAATGATGCGAAATCTTAAAATCTAATTATGAACGCAACTCTTCAGTAAAGGACTCTGGCTTATTTTTGTTTGAGATTTTTTAATCCAAACAATCAGTGGATGAAGGTTTCAGCTATAAATCAACCGGCTAATTATTACACTAGCAGTACCTCTCTTAGTCATGTTTATTTTCTCTTTTTGTGCCGGGTAGTTCCTATTTCTCACTCCGTAGTAGTAAAAACGACTTTTGAATAACTGATGAACACCCCAGGGCTGATCACACCCTCTTCCTCTACCCTACATATCTATTTCCTCATTTACTTTTGCGCAAGACCACAAACTAAAACAAGACTGACTTAAAACATTATGCAAGGCTGAGAACTGTTCTGTTCGATGAAAAATGCGTTTATGTTGTGCACGCTATACACTATTTTATTTATAGTAATTTATCCCCTTTCTTCCCAACATTTCCGCAGAAAGTTGGACGGGAACCTTCTGAAACTTATTTCTCTGTAAAATACTGCGTGGCATCAGGAAGCCAATTTGTTTAACGGCTTTTTAGTGTCCTGTGTTTGTTTTCAGTGGCGCCAATGGCAACTTCCTTCGTTTTGGCTGACACGCCGTTATATGCGTGAAGGTACCTGACATGCGGCATAAAACAAACGATCCAAAATTATATAATGAATAGGTCCAGTAACACACTACAGAAAAAACAATTTTGAGTGTTTGTTTGATTGGGGTTTTACGCCATACTATGACGGCGTGCCAGCTCATCGAGGAAGAAAACCACCTTAAACGATGCTGGCAACATAGCAAACTAATTATCTTCTATAATGCAATTATAAATTAGTATATGCAAGTGTTACAATAAGATTGTGATTCATTTACTGGTATATATTTTCAGCTCCAATAAAATTACCACTAAAGCAACAATCGCAACATTCATTAGAAAGTTTATTCAGACAAATCGGAATGTAATATTTGAATGTATTTTGGGTGATTAAATCTACAATTTTGAACATATCTCGAAATAAAAAATATCTGGCATGCAACAAACAGCCAGTCTGTTTTCATGTCACCGTAACACAAGTGAGAATACAGAGATACCGCGTTCACATCGTTTAGCGAAAGGTTGTTTGTTGATCCTGTGTTGGTATCTAGCCAGATGTTTCAGCATACCTGGCAACACCAACGACTGGCTTGTTCTGGTAGTCGGTATGCTGTGATCAGTGAGACCGTGACAGGAGGCACAGGGAGATCCATGTAACAAGAAACAAAAGTCATACACGGTGTTTATCACAAAACAAACTTACTCAGACAACCGCTTTACGTTTTTTGCCATAGAGTACTTACAATCTAAAAGTGTAAAGTATGCTGGATTCTATTGGACGTGGGTAACGTGTACTGAATGTCTAATTGTTTTACCACAAGTGCTGGGCGGGTTAGGAAGATGACAATGACGGTCCGACTCTGTGCTGTTTTTCATCACCCTTCAAACGCTACCCTCATAAAGCAACTCACATCTTAACAGGCGTGGTCTATTGAACCGCAAAATACCCCTGACAACCGTATTAACAAATTGACAAGTAAATTACAGCCCTCCTCCATCAAGAATTATTGGCCAATTGTAAATATCATTGACAAAACAGGCTGTCATAACTTCTTCAGTAATTACAATGAAAAGTTTAGCTTTAAGTATCCAATACAATGAAAGTAAGTGGAGCTTTTAGGGAATTTTTTCTTTTAAGATTTTAAATACAACCATTTTATGATGGCAAAAAATCAAAGCAGGTTTTCTCATAAAGCAAAACGATTCATTGGTCTCGTGATTACTCGTGACAAAATTTAGCCACAGTCAAAACCAGAAGTCACCACGAGTATGTCAAAACCCGAAGTACGGTGCTACAAGACATAATTAGATTGATTAAGAACATAAACACTGCAAGTCACTAAAATCTGTTCTCTCATGTTTTGATCAGCACGTGCCTCAATCTGTATATTACTAACGTTAATTGTGAGAGCTCCGGTAAGTGTACGATATTAATACGAGGTTAACGACAACATCCAACGGGAAATCCGGAGCAGTCGACAGTCTACTCCAGATAGATTCGAGGCCTCCATGTTGTGGGACTCCAGCAAGAACAGACACTTGTCTCATAAACGGAAGCGTAAGAAGAATGGGTGCTGGAAGGAGATACACAGGGCCTTGCATTGACAAATCGATTGATTCCCATGCGTTGTAACTGTTTTGAATTGGATGATTTTAGATCAATGCCATGTAAATGACGTGTCTTGGAATATTCAATATTATGACACGAAACATTGTGACAGTCAAGATTATGATATCCATTGATACTCCATGATATTCAACCAGATTATGTGTTTAGTCACATGATTCTCTGCGTGAACACGTTCGACTTCATGAACATCCACGTGATATTATTTTTATATCATTGTGACGTTGAGCATTATGATTAGGATATCTAACAACACACTTGTAATGAAGGAACTGATGCTCAATATAATTTATTCAACAATGTCATGCAGAACAGAATCTATTATTTATGTCATGAAATTCAAACTGTGATATATTAAAATACTCAACAATATTTTTACAATTAAATAATCCCATTTATAGTATCATAAAAAGAATAACCCCAAATTCCCACTTGCAGGAATGTTACCAAAATGAGGCTACCTAAAGTAAACAAATGAATGATGGTGTGGTTTTGTCGTTCATTCTAATTGGAGTTTAGGATGAGAAATATAAACTGATTATCAGGATAACTTTAATGACCTGCCTTCAATAAAATGGAAGTGAACTCTATTGTGAAGAAAACAGCAAAACAAAAATCGGAAAAAAAACCCTATCAAACACCCAGAATTGTGTTACTAGTAGATTTCTATATAGGTGTCTGGGTTCATATGTAGTTAATGTCTTTTATATTTATGATTATCTTAAAATGGCACTAATAAAGATATATACCGGTATTGTAATAACACGTGTGAAACATCAAAGTGAAGACCAGGCCTCCTTAATTTTCTGCGAAGTTAGTCCAGCAATGGGCTGGTTTTTAAGAAGCCAAAAATGACAGCATGTCTTTAGAATGTTTCTTGTTTCGTCTCTTGTTGGGGGTGTTCAAGATCCATGTAGATGCTTAGTAACATTTCCAGGTGGGATGTTGTTATTGATAGCCACTGATTTACTTGGAGAACATTTTACAGAATTATAGATGGATTGATTTGTCATATTGGAGAAAGATTTGCCGTTAAAATCCTTTTTCAAGACTATATATCTTCTTTTTTTTCGACCAGCTGCTCACATTATCGGTGTAACTAGACCTGATTATATATGAGTGTGTTAGTTTTGTCAACACTTATGAACCCGGACAAATAACACCAGTTGTGAGAATACTTGACAATCAAGCACAGAATCTGATACAGCACAGAATCACACAGGTCTATTATCACGCTTACATGTATTACATTTGCCCCACCAGAAGACGAATTGCAGTTCGCTTGTACGCATAGCAGCAATCTGTTTACGTGAGACGTCCGAGAAAACAAAATGACTTAGCATGAAGGGAGATAACTGTACGCAGTTATTTGATTCAAATAAACACCAACAACAGATGAAGATGCTCGTCAGTGTCCTATATAACATTTTGTCGTCTGGATTTGTGTTTTTTTTAGCTTTGACTTCAATGACAATTCTCAACAAGCGCTGAAAAGTCACTTCAATTTAAGAGTTACGCATTTAAGATAGGTGATTACATCACATGTACAAAAGCGACATGTGAATTCTGTCACTCAAAGTTTCTCTGTCCTCAGATTCTGAATTACCGACATTTTGCACCACTGCTGACGTAGCTATGAACCTTTACTCTAATATCGGAGGTCAGCTCTACTTTATGTTAAATGATTATCTTTATCGACAGTTGATCTGAGCGTGTTGTATGCAGCTCGTCTTGCGTTGGGTAATCGAACTTTGGTCAGAGTCTTTTCTTGGCCTGATGTTCGCTAAAAGTAGGCTGGACGTGTACCGAAGAGGATACGACAGACAAGTACATTTGACATGGTGCATTCAACATGGTAGAAACATTATCGCCAATCACAACACGAGAAATAAATCCTTTAAATCGCAATGAATCACAACAAAACGATGTAATCACGGACAGCCGCTGACATTTGTCTCCATTATATCAATATCGTAAACCGACCGCCTAATGTAAGTCACAGTTGGAAGAGATAATATAGCTCGGATTTATTGTGCCATTATTAATTAAACACAAATATCTATTCATGTTTTAAAAAAAATTTGATAAAAATGTTGAAAACAAATGAGTTTAATTAATATGGGCGTGTATTTCCACTTCTGTTCTCGAACATTTAATATCGCTTTCGAAGTATGTTTGACACGACGCATCTATTAACCAGAGATAAGTGAAGAGGGTAATACACATCGTGTTGTTCCCGTGAAATTCCTGCTACATCTGTGTTTTTCTCCATACTGACTCAGCCACTTTAACACCCAAGTGGCTAATTGGGCTCTAATTAAGACGGATGGTTTGTAGGTTTAGTTCATTATCATATATCTCATGTTCGTTCGACACACACTATATAACTGTCAGTGGTAAAGTTTATCCAACGCATCTCTTACACTGTGAAATATCAAACTAATTAGACGCCAAGCCATCTTCATTAGCTTTAACTTTGAGGAAAATATCTACGAGGTTAAGAAAACAATACTCTTCACACTATTAAATTGTCACCAGCCAATGATGTTCATTACGCAAGATGCCTTCTACATTTTTTCTAAATGTGAACCCATTTCGTACACACCTGATATTGTTAGTTAATTCAAGAAATAGAAACACTTGATAAATATATACTCTACAAAAATAATTTATAATGTACATATGGTATTTTAGAAAGGGAAATTATTTTATATACTGTTTCACCTTTTAAAACGCATTTTTTTTTTCTGTGAGTAATTATCCTATTGAACTCTTAAAATGAATGGCTTTAAGAGAATTTTTCTAAGTGTAAATGTAATCGTGGTAATAAAGTTGATGGGTGGAAAGATTTCCGACTTGCATGCTGATGGCAGAACATGTTTTCTGCCATGGAAGGAACATGGACGTCCCAGGACTGGTGCTATTGCTGACTATATGACTCACATGCACCAGGGGGCAGTTTAAGTATATATGCCTTTGGATCATGTAAAAAGATCAAGGAGCGTATTGGGGCTGACAAGATGGCGAATTTTGGAAAAAAGTGAATGAGGCTAATGCCAACAGCACTGCATTATTTTAAGTAATGGACAATGTCCAGGGTGAGAATGAGATTGTTAATTTGTTCAAAACAAGTGTGCTTACATGGTGTAAAAACAACAACTTATAAAGATCGTGTATTTTATACTCAAAACATCGGCGCAGGACTGATATTGTTACATATCTTATCAGTATTACAGCATTATGTCATAATTCTAACTGAAAGCGAAAAGCCCAGATTGTCAATTGTTCAAACAACAGCACTCACCTGATCAATGCATTTTGAAAGGTTGTGGACATAGGACAATCGGAAAATCGGTGTTTTATGGTCTGTGGCCGGACTGGATTAACAGAAATGTACCTGCGTGTTTATATAGTTTGTTACTCTTCCCAATGACTGGTTTAACATTCAGGACTTTGTAGTGAAATGGGGATACCTTTTATCATGTGTAATTGATCTAATAGCGTGCGGCAATGGCGAATACTGTGCATCTTTGATTCGCCTTTACCTGGATAAAACTCGTTAGTTCTACCGTGAGCCTCTGTAGCTCTGTCGGTTAGGGCGCTGGCCCTGCTAGCCAGAGACCCGAGTTCGAATCCCGGTAGGAGGCAAACAATTTCTTTCTCTACATTTATACAAAAATATATAAGGTGGAGGCAAGCAAAATTTTCTTTCTCTACATTTATAAATAAATATATCCTCTATATATCTACGATCTTGAGATGTTGTTAAGTAAGGCCAGTATATCGGTTGCATCATTGCTGGTCATTAATCAACCATGCATCAAATTTACCCCGATGATGTGTGTCTTGTGTGTCATTTCGCACAGGCTCTGTAATTATCACTTCATATATAAAATCTGCTCTAATTATACGTCATGATATTTTTTTAATTCAGGCAAAACTGTGTGTTTGAATTTACAGACATGTGTCCTCCGTATGTTAAATACTGTGATCATACGTTAACGTATGTGGATGTGATTACAGTTTTTGCCCTTTTTGTTACTTATGGCGGTTGAGATAATGTTGAAATTGACGCCCAAAAAGGAAACATTGTATTACGGCCAATATTCTCTGACGCGAGTTTCAAACATGTGCAAGTACAAGTAAAGAGGGTACTTTATCTATCATTTTGTTGAAATATCTATAGTTTACGTTGTGGGTGTTTATAATAAGAAGGTTTATCACACAAGTCGTATATATGGGGATAACTTTCCCTTTAATTACTCGTTGAGGTCATTTTTACAATAGAACTATTCGGAGGGGAATGGTACCACTCAGACTGACGTATAAATGATAATCACTATTGTAGAAAATCTATTGACTCCTGTATATAGCAACCCTGTGTATGTTTTGGTAATGAACTATGCGAAACAGCTCATGTTACTGATGTGTCTTCTTTGTCTTAAAAATATTATTTATTAACATCTTGTTATGGTAATGTACTTTTGTGTTCATAGATTACGTATTAATTAAACAATTATCATGAGTTTATCGTATTTATGTCTCCATGTTATGTATAAACCGCCTAGCAACACTAAAAACAATGTTTTGTAAACTAAAACACTTTACAAACAGATTTTGCCCCAACTTTATAAACACTTTTATTCTAATGAAACGCTTCGCTGTCTCAAAAGAAACACTTTACTGTATTTAAGAGCACTTTTTGTGGACTAACGCTCATGATAAAAGTACTTAAATATTGCACTTCATAAACATATTTTACATTTAAATATCTTCTGTCTATACTATGCTTGATAACGGTACTAGTATCTGTATCGAAACGTCGCTTAAGAAGAAATAAAAAAAGTTGTTATCAATAAAGCTTTAATTTTGTAAGTGAAGAAAATGTTCATCTTGTCCGATTTACAGTCGTTACTTCCGAATCGTGAAACCATCGATTCTGAAACGCCCAAAGCTACCACTTTTTTTTTTATCAAGCTGCTCCGAATCCATAAGTTTAGTAAAGAAACCGTATAAAGCTGTTAAGTGACAGATTATTATCAGCCAGGGGTGAGCAGGGGACGGTATGGAATAGTTGGTTTAAGACTGACAAGATTATCCCACAAGCCCGAACTGCTGGTTTTGACTGTAAACGTACATGGCCTTGGTTGAAAAATATGGCATGCTTTATGTGACTCTTAACGCCTTCTTCCTTTGGAAAATTCCATAAGATTTAATTGCACCTAGAAACCTTAGGATAATAGTTAGCGCTGGGTTAACGGCTGTCGCGTGTGATATGTTTGTAGTAACATGAGCACATTGTTATGTTTGATAATCTGTCAAGAGAGATGCACGTTGTGGCCACATGGCTTTCCTCCCGCACGTGGTTACAGTCTGGTGACAATTACGACACAACAGAATCTACACTTGTGCTGGGGATAAGAAAACCAAGAAAAGGAAATAAAAAACCAAATTATTTTTTTTTTATAAATTAGTTACGTACTTGATTTTCCCAAATTGCATTATATTGTTCCGAGTTAAATGTCACAGGCTTTGTGATAAGTGTGAATGATATGAGGATTTGTGGTAAAATCACCTGAGAGAAGTTCGTTTCAAACCTTTTTTAAAAATTGATGTATCTCAGTCTTCTTTATCCAATTTTCCCTTAATTAAAGTAGAACTGTATTTGTTCACCTTATTTACATGTTCCTTTGCTTGAAATTACTAAATACCGATAAATACTTTGAGCAAGCGACGGCATTCTGTCGATAGAGGGTATGTTAATTTCCAAGCTTGAGGTAGGCGGTTTTAATCTGATCATTACTTGAGCAGACCTATCCTCTATTACAGACACACAGCACAACCTTCGGGTATAACTCACTGGGATCTGGTTGTAAATATATTCATAAGTATCCTGCAGAGAAGTAAAGTTATTACGAAATAAATTAGGAATTACATTTTCATAAAAACGAAACTTATGTATTCATGAAGAGAGTTGGTAATATTAGTTTGTGATAAAGTAAGAAAATTAAGTTGGTTAAATAGAGGTTCAGTATATGCGAGTCTGTCCGATCGACAAAGTATGCGAATAGCGCTCTTTTGGAGAATATATTGTGGCTTCTAGAGTGCGTGGTATGTTCTTGCCCATAAGGTGTTTGGATATGATAGGTATGGATAAATAAGTGAATAATATAGAATTTGAAGAGCTCTTTGCTGATCGATGATGATAGATGTTTAATTAAGGGGAATATTTCATGGCATCAGCAAATGAAATGAGTTTGTCATGCCATTTATGTTTATAAGAAATAAAATAGGGCCAAGTATAGGTCCTTGGGGAACTCTACATTAAATTTCAAGATTTTGCTTAATCGGAGTTTTAAATAGTTAAGGATTAGGCGGCGTCTTAGGTTTTTACTGGGTATCAAAATGACGTCAGAGATGTTTAACAGGTAAACTAGTACCTATATGTCGTTCTTAAACCCTTAAACTTAACAGCATGGCAGCTTGTATATGGAAATGCGCATGTATATTTCTATGTATAGTTTCCCTTGTTGTCACGTTGCTACACAAACGTGTCTTAAAGGTTTATATAACGTTGAAGGCTTGTATTGTTGATGTAGTGTCTGGTATCGCATGCACTAGTTAAAATCTACAACACCATGGGCGAAATCTAGACAGTCTGTTATACTTTATAAGACATCTAGTATATTCGCCTCACTAACAGGTGAATTGCTTTATATTTGTACACATAGCAATCTGTTTATAGTAGACGTCTGAGAAAACAAGATGGGTTATGCCAGGAAGGGAGACAAGTGTACACGCTTCTTTGAGAGGCACAAAAAATAACAACAACCGATCTGTAAATCCCTGCAGGCTAAATAGCTTTTTTGTCTTTTCCTTGTCAAGTAATTATAGAGTACCATATAGCCCCATGAAGAGGTGGGGGTCAGTTTTGACAACCCCACTGTTAAGATCTTTGGTCTTTTTGCTTCAAAATCAGAGAGCTTCTCATCCAATGACAGACTCAACAAGTTTTGCTAATTAAGACAAAAAGCCTTATAAAAACATTTAGAAAATCAGAACACGACTGTTACAGCGTTGCGGGTATATAGTGTATCACATAGCAAAGCTACAGGGTTTACGTGGATAGTTGTCTCATTCGCGGAACATCTGCAGACAGAAACATTTCCACACAAGCATATAATAATCCAGCAACCACCCTTCTGTTTTTCCTGGAGAAGGTATAGTTCCTTATTGACTTTTCTAAACCGAGTGCATGTACAGTATATGCATCAACTCTCTGCTAAGAGTGGAGATTTAACCTTGACAAGACAACTGTTTAACAGGTTTTTTTTATAACAATGAAAACGGAAAAATTCTATAAACAAATCATACGTTAACAACACCAACATACTTTGTGAATCTGAAATTCTAAGAATTAACTATTATTATTCTATTAATGTTTCATTTTAATGCACGCAAAGCGCTGTACACAAGTAAATCTAACAACTAAAATGAATAGAAAAACGTTACATTCATCTTTCTAGATATGGTTGAAAAAAAAGAACCGAAAGCAACTTTCAAATGTTCTCTCTTTCATAATGTGTAACTTTTTCAGATTATTTCTGATGAAAGGTCGTTCTCCTGGATTATCCACGATTGGTTGGGTTAATTAGACAGGATTATCCACGACTGGTTGGGTTAATTAGACAGGATTATCCCCGATTGGTTGGGTTAATTAGACAGGATTATCCACGATTGGTTGGGTTAATTAGACAGGATTATCCCCGATTGGTTGGGTTAATTAGACAGGATTATCCCCGATTGGTTGGGTTAATTAGACAGGATTATCCACGATTGGTTGGGTTAATTAGACA
>JAVFBZ010194947.1:0-14229 GCA_032466195.1 Katharina tunicata | reverse complement strand
TGTTTTCTGGCGGGAAAAGAAACCCCAGAGGGTTTGTATTATCCCATTTGTATGGAAGTAAAGATATTGCTTGAGTCGGACAGAGTTATTTCGGCGTTTTGTTCCAGCTATACAAAGGTTTTGTAGACGTTGTATATCATGGGCTTTAGAAGAAAAGAAATTGAATTCAATTTAACAAGCGCTCTGAAAATTAAAAATAAAAATTGAACAGAAAATAAAAATAGAAAAAGAAATAAGTAGCACAAGATTCAAAGGTGGGCCTCACCTCTATTCATAAACTAGAGGGTAGTTTTTTTTCCAGATTCTTCTTAAATAAGGACAGAGATATACAGTGCTTCAGGTACCATGTGATTCTGATATCTCCTTATTATTCATCTCTCGCGGTGATCCTCTTCTCTCAGGGTGATCCTCTTCTCTCAGGGTGATCTTCTTCTCTCATGGTGATCTTCTTCTCTCAGGGTGATCTTCTTCTCTCAGGGTGATCTTCTTCTCTCATGGTTATCCTCTTCTCCTCTCTCAGGGTGATCCGCTTCTCTCAGGACGGTAATTTTTTCTCGGGGTGATCCTCTTCTCTTTCCTCAGGGTGATCCTCTTCTCTCGGGGTGATCCTCTTCTCTCGCGGTTGTCCTCTTCTCTCGGGGTGATCCTCTTCTCTCAGGATGATCCTTTTCTCTCAGTGTGACCGTCTTCTCGCGGGGTGATCCTCTTCTCTCAGTGTGACCCTTTTCTCTCATGACAATTCTCTTCTCTTGGGGTGATCCTCTTCTCTCAGGATGATCCTTTTCTCTCAGTGTGACCCTCTTCTCTCATGACAATCCTCTTCTCTCGGGGTGATCCTCTTCTCTCAGGATGATCCTTTTCTCTCAATGTGACCGTCTTCTCGCGGGGTGATCCTTTTCTCTCATGACAATTCTCTTCTCTCGGGGTGATCCTCTTCTCTC
Organism: Katharina tunicata; assembly: GCA_032466195.1. Classification (NCBI taxonomy): domain Eukaryota; kingdom Metazoa; phylum Mollusca; class Polyplacophora; order Chitonida; family Mopaliidae; genus Katharina; species Katharina tunicata. The sequence goes on along the minus strand of JAVFBZ010194947.1, from coordinate 13,288 downwards.
AGGATGATCCTTTTCTCTCAGTGTGACCCTCTTCTCTCATGACAATCCTCTTCTCTCGGGGTGATCCTCTTATCTCAGGGTGACCCTCTTCTCTCGGGGTGATGCTCTTCTCTCATGACAATCCTCTTCTCTCAGGGTGATCCTCTTCTCTCAGGGTGATCCTTTTCGCTCAGTGTGACCCTCTTCTCTCGGGATGATCCTCTTCTCTCATGACAACCCTCTTCTCTCGGGGTGATCCTCTTCTGTCAGGGTGACCCTCTTCTCTCAGGACGGCCATCTTTTCTCAGGAAGGCCATCTTTTCTCAAGGTGATCATCTTCTTTCGTGGTGATCCTCTTCTCTTCCCTCAGGGTGATCTTTACAGTGCTTCAGGTACCATGTGATTCTGATATCTCCTTATTATTCTTCTCTCGCGGTGATCCTCTTCTCTCAGATTGATCTTCTTCTCTCGCGGTGACCCTCTTCTCTCAGGGTGATCCTCTTCTCTCAGGGTGATCTTCTCTCATGGCAATCCTCTTCTCTTCCCTCAGGGTGATCCTCTTCTCTCAGGGAGATCATCTTCTATCACGGTTGTCCTCTTCTCTCGCGGTGATCTTCTTCTCTCAGGATGATCCTTTTCTTCTCTCAGTGTGAACCTCTTCGCTCGGGGTGATCCTCTTCTCTCATGGCAATCCTCTTCTCTTCCCACAGGGTGATCCTCTTCTCTCAGGCCGATCATCTTCTTTTGCGGTTCTCCTCTTCTCTCGGGGTGATCTTCCTCTCTCAGGGTGATCCTTTTCTCTCAGGGTGACCCTCTTCTCTCGGGGTGATCCTCTCCTGTCAGGGTGACCCTCTTCTCTCAGGACGGCCACCTTTTCTCAGGACGGCCATCTTTTCTCAGACTGACACTCCTCTCTCGGGTGATCCTCTTCTCCTCTCTCAGGGTGATCTTTTTCTCTCAGGGCGGCGCTCTTCTCTCAGGACGATTCTCTTTTCTCAGGGTTACCCTCCTCTTTCAGATAGATCCACTTCTCTCGGGGTGATCCTCTTCTTTCAGAGTGATCCTCTTCTCTTCTCTCAGTGTGATCTTGTCTCAGGGTGATCCTCTTCTCTCGCGGTGATCCTCTTCTCTCAGGTTGATCCACTTCTCTCGGGGTGATCCTCTTCTTTCAGGGTGATCCTCTTCTCTTCTCTCAGTGTGATCTTGTCTCAGTGTGATCCTCTTCTCTTAGGCCGATCTTCTTCTCTAAGGGGGATCCTCTTCTCTCAGGGTGGTCATCTTCTCTCAGAGCGGTACTCTTATCTCAGGGTGATCCTTTCCCTCCTGGTGATCCCCTTCTCTCCAGGCGATCATCTAAGCTCAATGTGATCCTCTCCTGTCATTGCGATCCTCTTCTCTCGAGTTGATCCTCTTCTCTCGGGATGATGCTCTACTCTCGGAGAAAACCTCTTATCTCAGAGGTGATGCTCTTCTCTCAAGGTGACCCTCTTCTCTCAAAGTTACCCTCTTCTCTCAGGGTGATTTGAAATCGTGCGGTTAACTATTTTAGAGATAGTGCTAACGGTAAGAATAAGAATTTAATTGTGACCCGCACTAGAACCAAAAAACCGTTAGAGGTCAATTAGATAAGCAGGCTGCAGGCGAAAACAAACAAACAGATACCTAAAGAAAACATTCATAGTTTTCATAACTTAGATTTTTTTCGACCCAGTTTGAAATTTCAGATTGCATATTTATTTACCCGCACAAATTTGTTTTTAAATCGAAAAGTTGTAGGCCTATTTGTTAACCCTCATAAATGGACCCACATAACTGTATCGAACCTATTGCTTCCCTTACAAAGCAACCAGAAAAGTTCTTTAATAATACGACTCTAACCTGAATGAAATAGCGACCAAGGCCAATGAAGTCAACAGCTGACAACCGTGAGTTTATATTTCCACGGGCTATAAGAACCTTGCAATAGTCAAATCCTAGACCCTCAGAGTCAGACATGCACCAAGAAGTATATGTTGACCACCTATATCGCTCGATCATTCAACCAGTCGCAAGGGCCTCAACAAGAATCTATTTTATCTGGCAGTATGTCCGCCTCAACAACCACCACCAAACATTCCTCTTACTTGTGGTGTTCTAAACAACACCAAATATTTCTTCAACATTACCCTTTATACTACCATAACAGTACATCTTCGTATTTTGGCCTTTATTAGCGCTTACATTCAGATATTGACAAAGTCAATATGTGTATAAATATTAAAACAAAAATTAGAGATACTTCTGTAAACCATTATACGGGGTCATATTTAACTTCAATTTGTGACGCCCGAACCATTCTTAGCTAGTTTGTACTAGATTATAAAACACTATCGTTTTATGTTGGTTTTATGTAATATAAAAACACTGTCATTTTGCTTGTTTTCTGTAATATAAAACACTTTTATTTTTATGTTGGTTTTCTGTAATATAAACACTATCATTTTGCTGTTTTTTTTTTGTAATATAAAAGATGTATTATGATCTTTTATCTTAATATAGCAAATTTTGAATTTCAACCATATTTCCAGATAATCACCATTAAACATTGTCCAGGCTCTTTAACAATGTTCCATACCTCTTCTCACAGACTTATGATAGAGGTTGGTAGATGGAGTAAACCGAACAATATCCCACCAAATAAAAGGAAATGCTTTAACTGTATTAAACGCTATTGAAGATGAATATCATTCCTCCTCATATGTCCGTGATATAATGACCTTAGAAACAAATATGTGAACAAATATTACCATCAATATCCCAGCCACGAAATGTCCATCGGAGTAGATGTAAAACACTCAAGTAGATGTAATACGAAACGTGTCTATGTAATTGTTATAGCAAAACCCTTTTTTTACTTTATTGAATAAGCTCACTTTACGAACTAATTTTTTTTCTTCAATGCCAGCTGTTCGCCAATGTGTAGTTTTCATATTGTTACTGTATTCCCATGGGCCAATTGGCTTATTGCAATAAAGATTATTATTTGTTCTAGTCCAAACCAGTGTGAGTAAGCTATAATGTTGCTAAAATTTATCTTTATTTGATTTTTAAAAATTGTATTTGCATTATGCATAAAAATATAATTCACAAATTTATTCAAATTTGTATTACAATTTGCGGGAATAAAACTCCTAACAGAACTTGTTCTAACCCTAATATAGATAGTATTATATAAAGTCAAACATGCCAGATTTGGATGGTGGTATTGAAGATTAGCAGCAATCAATTTCCATTTTATATGAAGTATAACCAAACCAAATTGCACATGGCTAAGTGGCATAGAACGGTACGTATGTTATACTAACTTCAAATAATAAGATGTTCATTTGATTTCAACAGTGACAAGGGAATAATTCTTCGCAACGGTTGCGGTAGCTTTTCGCAACTTTAGTGCATTTGTTGGTGTGTATAAAAGCGGGGCCTGTGTAGGGGAGAGGGGGCGAGGAGTTATATTTCCAAGGGCAGGCGGTTTTTCGTGCATAATATTAAAGATTGTTGTAACAGAATGTTCGGCGTAAATTAAAAGATATATTGCGAGTGTTATGTGTGTAGATTGTTTGCTGTTTGGAATGGTAGTTAGAAATGAGACAGGTGTTTGGTCTGGGTGGAAGAAGCATTTATGTGCAAACACGAAGGATTGATAATTTATGGAGTTTAAATATTGGAAGAACTTTAGTTGTTTGAAAAGAGAAGGCGTATGTGTTCGACGGTGTGATACCGTTTGTTGTAGAATGTGTGATGGATTCAGATATGTCTGCAATGTTTTCCTTACATTTTCGCAACTTAAATACGGTTAGTAGTATGGAATGAGCAGTTGACCACGTATTCGTGGGCAAAAGGGCAGAAATGAGCAGTCGAGCCCAGGTTAAAAGATAGGCTGCTCCTCACGGCGTGATGTGGCGGGTGTGACGTCACAAAAACTGGAATGGGGAGGTGGGAACTGGTTTGGTGCAATTGTTGGTGTGTATAAAATAGCTTGTTTTAGGGTGTAGTTATCCATTTGTTAGACTTGTTCGAGACGACAACATGTTTACCTGCGACGTATGCCAAACGGAATTTACGGTGAAGAAGAACCTGATGCGACATCAAAGCTCGAAGCACCAGTCTGGGGGAGCTCGTGTGTTCCAGTGCGGGGAGTGTGCTCATTCGTTCGACCGACCATCGAATTTAAAGCGTCACCAGCTACTGATGTAACACGGTAGGGAGGGAAATAAGCAATCGCCCGGGGGAGCTCTTGTATTCGAGAGCGGGCAGTGTGCTAGATCATTCAACCGATCATCGCATTTGAAGCGGCACCAGCGACTCATACACGACAGTAGGGAGGAACCTCCTATGAAGCAACGACGCGTCGAGCTGGTAAATACACTTATGTGTAAGTACACCTATGTTTAAGTACATGTTTAAGTGAGGTGTAGGGTCTGGTGTTTAGTGTTAAAAAAATTGCAAACTTTAGATCTTTTTCAGTGGGAGTGGGTGGCCTTAAGAAGGAGTTTTGGAAATGAATAGGGTCGTAGTTTAAAAATAAATTCTGTAGGCTTTTAAAACGGGTTTTTTACACATCGGACAACGTTGGTGGAGGTATGGGTGTGTACTACACGTACCGCAACAGACAGCATGATGGCAGGGCTCGAGCACGATGTCTGCGAGTACCATAAAACTCGACATTCGGGCGTAGGGCCTAGTGGTCGTTCTCCATGCTCTGGTGCTTCAAGTATGCTGTTGTTGTTGTTGTTGTTGTTGTTCATCTCCAATGGCGGCAGGGGTGGTGCTTCAGGGTGAAGGGGAATAGGAATGGCTCGGTCTCGGTGTCACCCAAAGGTAGTCTATCACGTATGGTGCATCCCCCTCCCTCAACGTGTCCGTATGCGATCGGATATGGCGTGTTCTAGCAGCACGGATGTCTCGACTCAACCACCCTCCAGGCCTATCCCATTTACTGTATAGATATCATGTAGGCGTAGTCTTGTCTGAGAGTACGGATACGGTGTGATGGTGTAGTTCTCCTGGGCTGGTCGTCATCACTCATCGTGGTTGGTTGATAGCTTGTGGGTGGTGTGTAGTTTGGGGGTCTTAATAGCTGTTGAGTTGGGGTGACGCGAGTTGATTGGTGCGTTGAAATGGTGAGTGGCTGTTGATTGGTTGTTGCTTCAAGCTAATGTTTACAAAAACTTCTCAAAGTTGTGTGTCTTGTGGTTTTTTAAACCGTCCCTTGCGTGACTAAAACAAGGCACAGCGATACTAAGACTCGAATTAGAGAGAGTTCCATGTCTTCTTGCTGGTGGTAGTACTCACAATACACTGCTGGGTTCTGAATTGAAAAAAGAGGGTAAAACGGAGTTGTAAATCGACTACAATCACCCAGCATTCGACGTTGTACAGTATAATGTAAAACCAAACACACACACACTTGAACACCTGACCACGCTCTGGTGAATTGAAAGGTTACGGGTAAAACAAAATTCTGGTTAAACGACATGAAAACACGCAGCAAACCATGTTATTTCGCATAATTCAACCCCCTATCACGAACATTTGAAAACGCCTGTGACTCAGCAGACGATGGTGACTTCAGACCCGTCACGTCAGCAGCCAACCGCACAAGTCCACACAACCCCAGTCTAAACCACCCCCATATGAACACCCCAGATCTAACCACCCTTACTACAACGTACTCATCCCTTACTCACCTCCCTTTGAATGTATATCGCTCAGTGTAGTTAGTTGTTGTGTAGTTTAGTTGTATGTATGGATGTACTTTTTAATAGTTTTATATAGAGGTATGTATTACATAGGTATGTATTATCTAATGTGTAGTGTGTTGTTGCGTATAAATGGGAGTGAACTCGCTTTATAGAGTTGGTGTATATTTTTATATTATATATAGAAGACATCATTTTTTTTTCCCAGTCAGGGTTGCTCATGATTCTAAAAAAAAAAAATTCTGTTGTTTTAAAACCACCACAAGAGTCGTGCATACGTGTGTTTATTATTTTTTCACATCAACCCCTTTGACCTATTCCTTACGCCTTGATAGTTCAACATGCACCATTCGTGGAGGACCCAACAGAACCACCCCTGGACAACATCGCCAAACCCCCTGACACGGCTCAACTGTACCGCCAGCACTGGAGTTCGATCTGGCAACAATTTCACCGACGGTGTCGTGTTCAGGACCAGTATAATTTTCTTGCACAGGCTGTCACAGGCCTAGATCGTTTTGTGCGAGCGATCTACAGCGATCAAACAGCAGCCTTTAAATTAAATTTTGCCTACGGACTTATCCTCCGTCATCGAGAAACCAATCAAGTTTCTACCCGAGCATCAACAACGCCAGAGTTCTAGCCATGCCCCATGGAATTCAAACGCAGCCACACTGAACGCCCTGCTACAAAAGCACCCGATCTACACTGACCACGACCCGGTGACATGGGGGCGACTTCAACGCCCAGACACAAAGTGGTACGTCGACCAAGTCACCAAGGTCTTATTTTATGTCAACAAGCTCCCCAACCTCATGGCAGGAGCCACCAACACTACAGTCCCTGATTTCCTCCACACCAACAAGGGGCTGTATGCTTTAGTGTACAGCTCTAACGGTCCGTACCAAGACAATCTCAGTTTCTTACGTTGCCTAGCCATCCACCTGGACGGGGCCCCATCCAGAGACTGTGACACACGAGCTCACCATTATTTCAAAGCCTATTTAAAAGCGGTAAATTTAAAGGCCCGCAATTTTCGCGGAGTCGACTTGACAATGCGGAAAAGCTGTTCAACGTCAACATTGAAGTATATCAGTTGACACAAGAGAACGACCGTCTACATGTGTGCATTCGTCGCTCTCTCGGGATGTACACCACCATGATGCTCAATATATACATCAACGTTATTTCTGTCTTCGACAAAGGCCTGTACGCCCACCAGTACCAGTGTTCCCAGTGCAGTCGACTGTTGATCGTGCCTTTAATCTAAAGCGCCACGAGAAAAATTGTGGCGTGTTTCACAACGCCCGCACCATTTTTTGACAAACTCATTGAGGAAGGTATACCCATACCCCCTGACGACATGTACTTCACTTACCGTGTCTGCTTCGATCTCAAGACTTACCTACAACCCTAGGACGCCGCTAACACCACCGGTAAAACCGTGTGGGTCAATCGTTACATCCCCATGAGCGTAAGCGTGAATTCCAACGTACCCGGCTACGAACACCCCCGAAGGTTTGTACGGTGACCCACACGACTTGATCGCCACGTTCCTGGAGTATCGCAATACAATCAGTGCCGCCAGCTACCGTCTTTTGATGTCCAAGTTTGAGAACGTGATCCAAGCCCTATATGCCAAGATACCAGCTCAGACGCCAGGTCAACCCAAACCCAAAACCGCCGCCGTATGCAGAAGTGTTGAAGAAAAAACTCCTGAACTACCTCGCACAACTCCTCGTTCTTGGTTTCAACTCGGGTCAGTATGATTTTAACATGGTGAAACGCTACATGTACCCATACCTGGCGCATCAACAATCACTCAAGTATGTCATCAAAAAACAACAGAGCTACATGGCGGTCGCCACCGATACCCTCTTGTTCTTAGATGTGTGCAACTATTTGGCTCCCTACTTTAGCTACGACAAGTGGATTAAAGTCTACGACTGTCAACTCCTCAAGGGTACATTTTGTTATACCTACGTCGATAGTCTTGCACGGTTAGAGAAAACGACCCCTCCACCCCGTGCCGCTTTCAATAACACGTCGAAGAACAAAGAGCTCTCTACCGAAAAGTATGCAACCCTCCAAGGCGTGTGGGACTGTGAGGGGATGACCATCAAGGATTTCCTGATATGGTATAATTACCTCACGTAGAGACCTTCATTGGAGCCGCAAAAAAATGGCTACGTTTTATCGTGGTATAGGGGTGGATGTCTTTAAACAATGCATAAGTATTCCAGGATTGACACTACGCTACGTCTTTTAAGGTTTGACGGATTATTTTCACTCGTGAAGAACAGGGACGAGTGTTTAAAGAAAAACATCGTGGGCGGACCGTCCATCATTTTCACTCGTCACCATGAAGCAGGTGTCACCAAGATTCGCGGGGGTAAGACGTGTCAAAAGATTGTGGGGGTTGACGCCAATACCTTATACCTCTCCCTTGTAGCCTCGGAGATGACCGTCTGTCACTACACCCGCTAGTTGCCTTCAGACACAGAGGGTGTCTTTACCTTGCGGCGGTCTACAACTCACATCGCAGACTAATGGTTAGAATGGCAAGCGCATTATCGACGTATCACGATTCAACACCAGTCCAACGTGTGTAGGAGATCATCGTCTACCGGTGGATGGGTTTGCGGTCGTGAACGGACGGGGTAATGTGTTCCAGTTCAAGGATTGTTATTGCCACGTTCACGATGCCTGTGAGTTGACGAGAGGACGATATAACACACGGCGGGGAAAATCAGCGGAGGAACTTCGACAACAGACGCTAGCCAACGAAATATATGTCAAGTCATTGGGGTGAGACTACATAGATATCTGGGAATGAGAGTTTCTGGAGGAGTGTCGTCAAAAACCTCAGCTATCCGGGTTTCTAAAGACCCGCACCCATCCCTTACACGACTTCAAGACCCGAACACAACAACAACTCCTAGACGCCGTCCGCGACAATGAGCTGTTTGGTTTTGTAGAGTGTGATCTACACGTACCCGACCACCTCAAACCCACCTTCGTCGAGTGTCCACCCATCTTTAAGAACACCATGGTGTCCCGAGAGGACATTGGGTCACACATGAAGGCGTACGCAGAGACACACACTATTTTACCGACACCCAGGCGTATGTTGAAAGCATGTGGGGTAAGAAAAGCATGTTGGGAGCATGTGGGATAAGAAAATTTTACTGGGGACACCTCTTCTTCGACGGTACCTGAACCACGGATAGATTTTGGTGGTGACGAAAATCTACTAGGTGATTTAATTCGTATGGGAAGACGATCACGAACCTGGATACCCACACCAACGTCAACATCAGCGACACCAAACAAGACAGAAAACGGATGAATTCACCCCTGTTTCAAGAGACGTTTGACATCGACGCCGATACGTTCGATGTCGCCTCCAAGAAGGAAACCATGAAATACAGTTTACTTTTACAAATCGGGTTTATGGTCTATCAGAACGCCAAACAACGCATGCTGGAGTTTTATTACGATTTTAAGATTTTCGGTCGACGTGACTGGGACTATTGCGAGATGGACACCGATTCAGCCTACATGGCCGTCTCACACCCCGATTGGGAATCCCTCGTTAAACCCCAGTTTAGTGACGCTTACGAGCGAGAACGAGACAGCTGGTTCCCCCGACGTGACCACTACGACTTTGATAAACGGACACCGGGTCTATTCAAAGAAGAATGGAGCGGGCAGCACATATCATCAGTCTGTTCCAAAACCTACTACTGTTCGGGTGAGACAGGTGACAAATTTTCCTGCAAAGGCGTTAGTCGCACAAATTTGACCATGGTGACATACCTGGACGTGCTCAAGACTCAGCAGAGTGGTCTTGGCGTCAACCGGGGGATGCGCCTTTTCGCTAACGACAACGAGATCCGATCCTACGTTCAGCAAAAGGCAGCCTTCACCTACTTTTACGGGAAGCGCAAGGTGTTGGAAGATGTGTCCACTCCTTACTTGGCTATTTAAACCACATCCACTACCTAACCCAGCACCAACCCACCCACCCACAAGACTACCCACCAGACACCCTCCAAAACTGTCAGGGAACTCAAATGCCACTCACCTCAGATGCCTAATCCACCTGACCATCCTCACGGTCACCAGCCTCACCACCCTCACCATCAGCCCAGAGGATGGTTTTTTCAAAGGCCCTTTTTATGGCCACCCAATTTTTCCCGAAAGAGATCTTTCTCAAGTTTGCAATGTGTTTTCCACAATCAACACACGCTTGTTTTTGGTGAGTGCTCGTTTTTTTTATTTTAACACGAACGAACCACAATAACAAAAACAATGTTCAAGTCGCCAATGCCACTTGAGTGCCTCATTCTAAAACGGCGGATCGAGCAAAAAAATGGCGGCTGATAAAGTCATACACCATCACATCACATCGTTTTCGATCGGACCTTCGAACAGAGACACAATGTGAGAGAGGGGTACACCCCGAGTAAGGCATAATTCACACAACACTGCCCACACACGGCCGCCGTGGTACTTTGTAACCGCTGTGTATTCCACGTCCATCGACGCGTTGCCTCGTCCAGCCATGCCGAGATCCACGGGGAAAGTGGTGGGAGCCCGTACGAATCAAACTACTTGCCTTGATCGTCAAGGTCGAAAAAGACAGCCACCCAGTGTTCTCCATGTTGATCACACGGGGGATGGGGGTGGGGTTGTCTGTGATTCTGTGCAAACACAACTTGAAACACCTGACTTGTCCACCCATCATCGGTCAACACACGCTGTAGTTCCGTAGTGTTCATCGTGGTTTACGTCTGAAAATCGCAGAGAATCGGACGGTTCCGATCCACTTCAATCACGTTGTCAAATTCTGCATAACAAATCACGTTGGTCGAGGGCTTTGACAAACTTCATTTGCAGGCACACATCACCCGTTTGAACCGGGTTAAACACATCGTCGCAGTGTAGGTTGGGGGACACATCGAAACAGAACAAGGCATACCATTGGCCTTGTTCGGGTGATGTCGTTGTGATGTCGCGGTACGCTTTCCCCACGCTGGTGAACATGTTGAAGAACGATCGCACATACAAATGTTCCTTGAAGTTGGGGGTGAGGGGTTGGGATTTGACGACCGTTCATGTGCAGAGTCAGGTAGTTCAAGTCGTTGTGATTATAATGGAACGGGTTTTCCCAATAAGTGCCGTCAAAGCCCGTGTTGTCGACCATGCACAGGCGAAGTCGTTTCGGTAACACCCCCAAGAATAAGTTTTGTTCGTTGACGGCAGTTTGTCCTTGCGGTACGGCAAAATACTTGGTCAGCACACGTCGAATGGGGTACTTGGCCGGGGCTTTCTCCAGCGCTTTGGCATGCTCGAGTAGGAGGGGTGGGCTGACTTGGTGTGATTTAAGAGGCGTCACAGGGGTTTTTAATCACCACTAAGTACTGTGCGTTCCAGCTGATGGTTCGACGGTCTTTCCCGCGGTGAAACAAGTTTTGTACCAGGTACAACACACTCACGTTCCGTTAATAGCTCTCTTTGGTGAAGAGAGCTGTCACGCGTTCATCGGACTCGGCCATCGACCATCACAACCGTCTTCACACTGGGGTCAAACGTCTTCATATCGCCATTCCCCGTAACACCAATCAAGGTAGGCGCGTGTTTAATCAAGACCCGTGTAAAAAAACGACTTGCCACTCCCTGTCGCGCCGGAGACCAGTGCGGTAAACGGGTGTTGAAAACGGGTATCATCACGATCAGGTCGGGTAGGTTGGTGGTGGGTAGAGTGGTTTGGGTGGTGTGTTGGGGGTGTTGGGGGTGTTGGGGGTGTTGGGGTTAGTGGTGTTGGTGTAATGGTGGCAGGGTTTACCCCACACCCAATCGTTTTTTTCGTGTCGAGGGTCCACATTGGGGTCTTAAACCGTTTAAAGATTAAACCGTTCTACCACCGAGGCTTTGGTTTCGTTCCAGGTTTGAAAGTAAAACGCATAATGGCTAGCTGCTTGGGGTAGAGCTGGCTGGTTGGCTGATTGGTCGCTTGGTGGGAGCTTGTAGGTAGAATGAAACACCAGTGGTGTTTGGTGGTGTTTTTAAAGGTTTGGGGGTGGATTGAAAGACAAACAACTCGAACGTGAGAGAAAACACACCCTATTCACTGATTGGTTCATTGTTAGCGTCGTTGATTGGTACGTTCACCTTACACCACTCTGAACGTTCAATCCTGATTTTACGGGGAAAAAACACGGACAAGCATCGCTCACCCTGCTTGGTCGTATGGTTTTATTGATACCCTAATATTCTTTCAAAAAAGACACCTGCTGGTTCATGTTGGGTTTTTTTCGTGCAGCCTGGACGAGTTTGCCATAATGCTGATAGGCTTGTGTACACGCTTTCGCCACTGTTTTTTTGGCTTTTCAGTGTGGTACGCTTCTTTCGGATACGTGGTGTGGTCGACATCATTGCTACTTTGCGCCTTTGTCGTGGTTTGGTCACTTTCTTTCGGACCTGTGGCGAGGCGGTAGACATCATGGCCTCTTTACGTTGAGGTTTAGGCATGTTTTTAGAGACGGCTACTCTCGTCAAAGACAAAGTCCCGTCTTTTTATGTAGATATAGCCACCACAAGAAAGAAGCACTACAACCCTCCACTAAGACTTTTAAAAAAAGTCCCATGTATTCCTCGCATCTTCCTTTTTTTTTTAATATTCGTCTCACACCAAAAACAATAAACTCCCTTAACTAATTATTCTATTTCAAAATAATGTATTGAACATTCCTTATGCGTGTGTTTTAACCCTTTTGAGTTGGCACTGGGTAACCTCAGTCTCAATATGTTTTTCCACTACCGCTGTGCACTTTGTTGCAACTTTGTTGCAGACCTTCACGCGCTTCGTGGAAGAAAGACATGGTCGCGTCAACGTTGTTTTCAACACTGTTGGAGTGCACATGTTCGTCGAGCACGCGCCACTGTTCCAGGGTTTCGTGTTTTGAGGTCGAATTGTACTGAATAACGTTGAATGGTGTGTGAATATAGTCGTCTGTCCACGCTTTATTAAAGGTACTCGCCTTTCACAGTACGACCTGGTACCGTGGTGTAAGTGGTACCATTCGAAAGAGCATGTTGAACTCGTTTTTGATCGTGTATGGGTATCGCTGCGTCATACTTTATTGGCGTAAGAGCTGGTTTTCAAGAGAAAAATGAAGCACAAGTTGACAGGGTTTTCCAAGTTATTTAGCCTCCACGTCGCGTGACTCACCAACCAATCGACACACAACGCGCCCTTTCCAACCCATCCACGAACGTCGCAGTGACTGTCGTTGCGGAAAAAGCTTCAACCCACCTCCAATCCGATAAAAGGACCTCCAAAACGCATTTGAATTTCATTCTATCAACAATCCAGCTTACCAACCACCCAGCGCTACCAGCTACTAGCCAGCCAGTCATGTTTCCGTTTATTTTTCTGAAGAAATTACTGTTGATTCTGTATTTTTTCCTTTTTTTTAATCTAATGTAGTGTCTTTTTTTTTCAATTGTCTTTTCTTTTTTAATGTAGTATTCTTTTCTCCTTTTAAAAACCAAACCCACCCCCG
>JAVFBZ010194936.1:0-14229 GCA_032466195.1 Katharina tunicata | reverse complement strand
GAAAGAGTTATCCCTCTTTGCTGTTTGTAGCGAGTAAGTTTATATGTGATTAGATGGTACTGCTTCACGATTTTATCAATTTTTTTCTGCCTTTAACAGACTTCAAATTGAATCAACAATGTGACAACTCTTTTCTCTGTTTAATTTTAAATCAGTTAGCAGTAAAATTTAGACAATTCCTTTGCCTGTGCCCAAGTCAGTACTACAACAACAACAAGAATGGCTTGTGACGTTGTCATCACATTACAATGGTAATCTTCTCAAACTCGAGAAAGATATGAGCCTACATGTATTTCAGTATGCTTTAAGGAGCTAATAAGAGAGAGGCAAGTGATCACTCTACTGACATTTATATGCATAAAAAATTAAATGGGCCACTAATCTAAATCCGCCAGGTACATCAATACACCTGTGGGTTCAAAGTACTAACCTATGGTAAACCACAGAGCCTATAAATATCTGTATATCTTCTGTTTATCTGTATTTTTAATGTTCTGGTTTATCTTTCCAAAATTAATCTCTATATTTCTGTCAGTGTGGTGCATGTATCACATCTTAAGTTGACACAAAAGACAGAACAGGCAAATATTTCAGTATTTTGTAGATTATGATAGCATATTTAAATGTCTTACATGTACAATCAGTGGTAACTCCAATACACCTGTCTTACATAGTGTTAGCCAGAAATCAAAAACAGGGTGTCTCAAATCCCTATTTTTAAAGAAACAGGGTGTCTCATTTTACATTTTTCTTATCTCTCCCATGTTAAATTTGACAAAAATAGGGTGTCTCAAATGGATTCAGGGTGTCTCAAAGACACTGAGACACCCCTCTGGCTAACACTATGGTCTTATGTGCATAACACCGCCTACACAGGTGGCAAACTTCAAAGATTATACTAATATAACAACATACATGTAGCTTAACACAATAACACAATATTATGAACCTATGAATATCATATTTACCTGATGTTGTTTATCTTAAAATAAAATTGTGTGTGAATATATATGCATGTGTATACATACTTAAAGCTAATCCAATAGATTTATTGCACAATAGTTCACTCCAGGCTAACACTAAGATTACCATTACAAAACATCAATGGATCAATATGTATAAGCAAATACTTATAGTACACTGAGTAACCCAAGGCTTGGTTAGCTTTCATTATTCAACAGATTTGATCTATTTCTGGCACCTGCCCTGGTGACATCTTAATCCCGTATACATTCCATGTTAAAAGGTTCAATCTTGCATACATGTACATGTATATATATTTTTGTATAACTGTTTAAAATTAACAATAACAAATCTCCCTTGTGCTTCTGGAAGCATCATAAATTCAAATTGGAAATATCATTTACAGAAAATTTAGAGACATACAAACATTGTAACATGTACATGTTGACCCATCCATACATGTACATGTAGGTATACAGTACAACAAAATTTTGACTGGCAAAAGTTAGCAAAATTACAATGATAAATCTAAGAAACAGAAGGGAAATGCAGTGAAGCTTGGTTTAGATGTACATGTACAATATTTAGAAGATTAAAATATATATATCCATACCTAATATGTATGTGTGTTACATATTCACCACATATTTATCTTCACAATATACATGTTACATGTATTGCCTTTTCTCGAGATGCGGCTATAGGTTATCCAGAACAACTCAAGATTCAGGTCCATCTAGAAACTTGTCTCTGAGAATTTATCTAGAACATGAGATTATTTATCGGCTTTAATTAGTCGCTATCCCTGTGCCAGTGTGGTTACTCGTTATAAAAATATATACAAATCAATAACTTTTATTAATAGGGTTTCAACCTACAATAACAATTTCAGTCACATATTGATGTGATAATATTGTCTTTCGGTTTTTATCTTTTGTGGTTTCAAAATTGAATACTTTTGAAAAGCCTTTCATATAGATTTATAATAAATTGAGCATTCTTAGTTCGTATTCAATCTAAATGTGTACCTCAGTAGTCTTTAGGTTATGCTCCTACTGAACCCATAGCATGTGCCTGGTAAGATACCAGAGGTTTATCCAAACACGTGTCAACCAGTCATGTTGTATTTGTATACATGTACATGTGTGTGGTGAATTAATGATGTATCCTCTATAATATAGAATAAGGACTGGTAAAAATTATGAGAAAATAAGGAGTAAATTAGTAAAAGGGGAAATGGACTAGAAAAGTTGATAATTTACAAGCACCATTGGATTTACATCATAGCATGTATTAACAGTATTAGTCCTGATCAATTGAGAATTTCATTATTATTATTTCATAGCAAAGCAGTTACAAGGAAGAAATAATTGAAATACAATATTTATATATTTCAACTGGGCAAGTAAAAAAGCAAGGTACATAACTACATATAAGTATAAACCATTAAACAGGTGCATGCTTAATACTTACACAGAATGCAATAGTGTACATGTACACACAGAACCGACTGGTCTATGTTTTAATATCATATGCAGCCAGACAAGACAGTCAGTGGATGTATAGACACCGTACAGCGGACCACGCGTCACAAGACTTCATAAAACTCAGCCCATAGAAATTATCAGTTAATTTATTCTACCATATTGATTTCTCTCTCCTTTCTAACATACATCATTTATAAGGACACACAAGGTAAATGAGGCTCACATGAGGGGTATTCAACTGTGCAAACTGTCAGGTACTTAAAATCACATTTTTAAAATAAACAATAAATTTTAGAGACGATTATGATCACACAAATCATGATTTCAAAAGTATGTAAAGTAAACTGCTCTTTCTAGTTAATCTATTTTTTTCAGCAATTGCTCTATTAAACGTTATTTCATTTACAGGATTTCTTTATCAGTCTGACAAAATAATGCATGTAGTGGAAGAAACATAACAGAGATGTGACATTCTGAGGAATGCACACCAACAAATGTATGGAAAAAAAATACACATGTATTTGCAGGACGATCTGGTCCTACATGTGACTTTCCTGTAAAAATTCCCAAAATTTAACATTATGTTAAAGAGCATAAATGCAAAAATTCCTGGCAGCATATATAATTGAAACATTTTGACCCATGGCAACTTATAGAAGTCACTGGCAACTGTCCCACCAATGGATGTGATAATAATGACTGCTCCCTCAAGACATCTTTACAAAGAGTGATATGCTCGTAAGATGTAGACAAGGGTCAGAGGGGCGGCACTGGGCCTGAATCCATTTACTACAATCTTTATAATAACTCTACTGAGCTACTCTAGTATGGTATGAAGGACATGACATCTTAAAAGTAGTAACAGTACAAAATAAATACAGAGAAATAAACCTGTTCATGAAAACCTAGAGTAACAAAATTTAATTTTCATTTTTATCACACGTTAATGGGAGACATAAACAAGTGGTTACAACTGTAACATATATAAGATGTTTCTTATTTGGTATAAACAGCCTTTGTAACGCACCTATCAAATTACTTGTTTTAAAGGAGTGAAGTCTACTTTTGATTTGGCATAAAATTAATCTGTCAATCAGTCTACCTACCTAACTTAGTAAGTCTTTTCATTTTCAACAATTTTCACTAAAATTCACTGCGTTAAACAAGATACTTTCCAAAGACGTTATTAACATATATTTCCTTGAGAGTTCTGTTACTGTTATAAATGATACATGGTTTTTAAATTTGGAAACAAAAAAAAACAACATAAATTCAGGTAAAAGTTCTTCTAAAGTTGAAAGAGGTCGTCCCATTGTCGAAGGGAGACACCGTGTTTGTAGAGTGAACTGTACATGTATTTCAGCAAACAATCAGACACATGCCAGTATTTCTGTTCATCCTTTTCTCCTCAGGATAAATGCAATATTGGTTGAGTAATATTTGTTAACTTTTTCATAAAATTCAGATGCTTATTATATCTTTTGATACAACATGAAAGAAAAAACTTAACCATTATCATTGATTGTTTGTTTGTTTGATTGTGGTTTTTCAACGTTCTTAAGGTTATTTCACTCATATGACGGCGTGCTAGCTTTAAGCCTTGATCGGTGGAGGAAACCACCCTAAAGGACACAGGTAACACAGAAGGCGCCACAATACATTTACAGGACAAAATACAGGACCTGTAAATTGGGTTCCTGATGCCCTTTTGCTCAGAGAGCACCAGAGCATGCGAGGCTCCCACCCAACCACACACTTTATCCCAGAAGACTACTGCCTTCAACCATAGACCTGACAATATAACCTATAAGCCTTTTAATTGTAATAATAGTCAGCTAAGTAAAATGCAGTCGGAGCCTGTGGTAACATAAGTTATCAACTTGTTTTGATAGAACAAAAAAAGCATTACAAAACATCTGTTGTAAATATTGTAATACAAGAATTAAAACCACATAGTGATACACTGTTTACTCTAGACTATCTAGGTTTGCAACAAAGAATCTTTATAAACACATCTATGGGCAGTACCACAACCAAAACGGTGCTACATAACATTAGTGTCTCTGAGTCAATGTTTCTTGCAGAGGACATTTGCAGCCTTTTAGTTTACTTGGAACCACAAAACCCATAGAATGACCTAAATGCAGCACAATGTATATCAAAATATAGTAAGTAAATCTGTTTAATGGTAAATTTATGTGTGTTATAATATTAGGTGTGTTCTGGCAGAATTAACCAAAAGAAACTCGACAACTCTGTTCCCTTGATCGTCATTACAGCATTCTAGGGGACACAACTCTGCTTTGTATATGTAAGACGGTTGTTGTGTGCGAATCAGTGAAGATTACCCAAATGAAGGTCAATATATGTTATTTCTGTCAGAAAACACCTAATAACACAGAGAAAGGGATTATGTTTATCTTAAATAATAAAATGGTTGTGTGTGAATCAGTGAAGATTACCCAACTGAAGGTCAATATCTGTTATTTCTGCCAGAAAACACCTTATAGGTAGGGATTATTTTTATCTTAAAATAAAATAAAATAAAACAACCTTATTTACTGCATTTGGGTAATTACACATTTACATGTTATTCTGCTGTGAGCGCTCATGGCTCAGTAGGTAGAGGTTTGCCATGGCAGCCATAAGTCTCTGGTTTGAGTCTCAGTGGAGGCATGCAGCATTTCTTTTCTTTACATTTATAAGTGTAAAATATATATATTTTATTTACCCCAAAAAATTAAATCAAAATAATGATGTACATGTTGTGATTAAACCAGGGTTCTATGCAGGGTCTCACTGCGTCCGTCAGAAGGACTCTTATAAAAAATCAAATGAATCAAAAAGTCATGATAGTCATCAAAAATCACAATCTTTCGCATGTTAATCAATAACAGGAATTTAAGGATAAGCTCATCCTTCAATTTTTTTTCCTAAAAAATCAAGTAAGGACTCAAGGAAATTTTCTGGATAGAACACTGTAAACAGAGTTGTTCTAGCTGCAGAATGGTGGAAAACCGAGATGAAAGCTTGTCCTCTTGATTTTACTCAGCTGCACACAAGGTTATTTGACAATTTTCACACTCAATAGCCCAACAAATCAGACCTTAATATTACATATTAATCAATATGGAAATCCGATTTATTAGGCTACATGTACACCTTCTAATGCTATGTTCTAAGCCTCTGATGCTTCAATATTGCAATGTTACATGTATGATAGTAACTATTCAGCATTGGCATCACTTTAAATAGTGCCAGAAGTAACTCACCTATGAAGAATGGCTATGATATTTAATAATTTATACATTTTTAGAATGTAGAGTGACAGTGAATTACTCTAACACAAAGGTTGCCCCTACAAACAGGATACAGTTCGTAGAATTTTCAGAAAAAAATATGGCCCTTGCAAGTAAATATACACCTACTGCCTGGCGTCTGTTGAGATTTATGTCAACTTCAAAATGAAGTTGAGCTGAAAATTTGGCAGTCATCTCATGTTATATTTATAAAATTCCAACAAAATTTGTCCAAACGGAAGGAGTTATTTTTACCCATACCCATGGCCATTGAATTAGTCACATGACCATTTATAATTTATGCCTGTCACTGATTGAATCTCTGCTTTGACAAGTCACTTGATGCTATGGACATATATATATGCAAACATATCGGAACTTAAAGTTATTTTTAGACTCCCTGATACTGAGTGTGGCTTTCATAGTCACATGACTGTAAAGAAATGCCCATTTGGTTCGGCGGGATTATCCTATTTTTTCTGATCCCGTTACTCACAGGATTTGACGAGAATTACAACACAACAACTCCCAGTTTTAATAGCGTTTGGAAAAATTTTGTTGGAATTTTATATTTCATTATATGAGATGACTTCTGATTTTGGGCTCAAATTGAAGAGGACATAAATCTTGACAGATGGTAGGGGTTTATTAACTTGCAAAGGCCATATTTTTTGCTTAAAATGCTACAAACTGAACCCTGTTCGTAGGGGCAACTTTTATCTTAGAGTAATTCAATGTCACTCTCCTTCCTAAAAATGTCAAAAATTATTAGATATTATAGGAGAGTTACTTCTGACACTACCCTTTTAACAGATGTGAACAACTGTAACCCTCAATAACATATCTATGTCTATGCTCCTTGGCTATGCGTTCAATTATTTCATATAGGCTCTGTCGAAGTTCAACAATATTTGCTAAATAAGCAAGTAAACAGTTAAAGCTGTAGTACAATTTACTGATTTAACCAAAAGCAATGCACATGAATTATGTACAGGTTCATATCTAACTGATCAGCTGATTACTGCACGTATGAGTAAACACAATAAATGCATGACACCGGCGCGCGAAGTTCAACTTTCTTTTATAAATAACACGTCTTAAAAATCTGTCACAAAACACAAGAGTACTGTGAAGAAATGCTGCCCATTGAATGTTTTTAGAACAGAAAACATATAACAAGCTGTTCCATGCTGCATAATTTATCAGTAAGCAAAACACGTAGGGATCCAACTCACCTATTGTTTGTCAGATGTATGCATATTATTTCAAAGGATAGTATTGTTAAGCTGACAGTAGGAATCCGTCATGTATGTTGTTGTCAAATTAAGCTGGACACGCTTCGATGAACTTAACCACATTCTGAAACCACTGAAGAAGTGATGCTTCTGCGCAATGTAGTACGCAGGGTGTAGTAAAATTCATAACTTGAATTACAAACAAGAACGGACTAACTGAAGCGCTGCGCATGGACAATTTAGCATTTAAATGTTGAAAAAAAAGATAATACATAGACAAAGTTACGTGAAATCCACAAACAGATACTATTTATTTGAAAGAACCAAGAAAGGTATCCGACTTGTTTCATTACAAATGTATTAACTGCTACAAAAAAACTATCAAGGGTATTCAAGAAAACATAAACAGTCCATTATGTCATTTAAATCCATCAAGAAAGAGGTTCAACACACATTAAACGTCTAATTACAATGACTAAAAAGTAAAATACAAATGGTGATTTTAACGCATATTTGAACGTATTAAATAAAGACAGCTCCATATTTTGCACTCTCAATACATAGATAAGGGGAGACTACTTTTGAATCACATTTTTTTACATAAATTTTGCAAATTCCAAATTAAAGAAATAAAAACATTTTTTTTTTTTACAAAGGCTCCAATTATATTAATATTGGCTGTTATAAAATTTCTTTGGATTCATTCAGAGTCCTTGTAATTTATAGGCATTTAGGACCTATATAATATATTGACCTCAAACAGGACTTACATGCAGACTTTAAACTGTATGGTTATTAATTAATGTACATCTACATCCTTATGTATAATTGGAACTATTTTCGTAATGATAATTGAAAAACAGTTGAAGGCATAACAACACCGATCAATTTCCTTGTTAAAATAGTTTTACATAAAATTCCAGCTGTATTTTTTTCCCAATAAAATTCAATATAGTACAGTATGGTACATCTAGTTCTTGACTATATTGGAATATTGGCATCAGGTTAGAGCATTCAAATCTGTTTAACTTACATCGTTTTGTGGATAATTTATTTGTGGAGTTGGTACTTAATTAATTAGAAAATTTAACACAAACCCCATCAAAGACTCAGTGTAATTATCATTAAAAAATGTAACAATACCGCTACATTCAGTTGGATATATTAGTAAGCGTTGATTAACGTAAGACTTTAAAATCTGGCATTACATTGCGTTTAATTTATTAAAATTACATAAGATATTATGGATGACAACTTAAGGTATTATTTTTCCGGCGCCATAATTTGTCATCCATATAGTATCTTATGTTATTCTAATTGTCCTGATTTCTATATATATGACTCTTATAGAAGATTAAATTATTGTCCAAGTTCACATTAATTCAATTACATAAATAAGATATCTTTTCTGTGTAATTAAAAATATGTTTTGCGGGTTGGATAGAAATGACAATTTCAATATGCCCTATATATATATCTATCACCAGAAGCCTATTCTGATTTCACTTATGGAGGCAAATATATGAAAATACATTCTCGGGCATTAATAGACGTTATGCAAGACACAATGTTGGAAAGAAATGCTGATACTTTCAACTATTTTCGTCTACAATCTTGTAATGTTTTCTGTTTAAAATCTTGTTGTTAACGAACTCCTACACTTTTAGATATGACGCGTACTTTTTATTTAGCTTTGTGGTCGTACAGGTTGATGCATGTAGACCTCTAACGGGTAAATAAATAGGTCATTGTGAGAATCTCCGTACATAGGTTTTGCTCGACCTTTTATAAAGACCCTCAAATTTGCCCAATGAAAAACTCTGTAACACAATAGAACATTGACCCCGGTTCACACCTGAAATATCGTCCAATCAAAACCATGTTAAGATGAGCTAATAGCGGGGGAAATTTACAACTCCCATTCTTGGCAAGGCGCGACTCTGCGTCTGAGTGCCAGTTCAAAATGTCTCAAATTGGAATGAATTTACGGGTTACAGAATGCTGTGATCAAGGTGGTAGGAAATATATGGAAGATAGATATGCTGTGCACTTTGAAAGAAACGAGAAAGGAGTAGTAGAATTTGGATATTTTGGTGTTTTTGACGGTCATGGGGGAGCTGAAGCTGCGAAGTTTGCTCGCGATCGTTTGCTCGAGGAAATCACAAAATACGACGAGTTTTGGACGGACAACGATCAGAATGTTTGCCAAGCTATTAAGGCAGGCTTCTTGGATACACATAAAGCAATGTGGAAGGAAAGAGGTGAGTTCATTTCTGCACTGAATTTTGGGTCGCATTGGGAGAAAATGTGTGCTCTTTGTGGCCCGGTTTGGCGAACTGGGACCCTGTCTAATGCGGTCAACAGCGTGGCAAGGCGTTTCGATCGATCCAATACCCTTCATTCACCTCGTTCGTTTATATCCGCTTATAACTACATGAATAGACTAAATTTGTTCACCCTCGCTTTGTGTCGTACTCTTTAATTTTAAACTTCTTATTAATATATCTCAATTTGACAGAAAAATTACGCGTGCACACAGTTGGCTAATTTTTACACACGTACTAAATTTAATCCGACATAGTGAAATTTACAGTGACCTAGTTTTATATACATCCGTGTCGGTGTTGTTGTTCACTAAGCTAGCGGCAGTTAACTTATTTCATTGCATTGTAGCATTGATTACCTGTGGTCTCCTAGTGTGGTTATTATTTTTCAGTGCGTCACTTACTTAATACCCGTTTGTCTTTTGTTTTATGTGTCATACGAATACAGTCGAAACATGCATACATGTATGATGTACAATCTAGTGATGCCAGAATAAACAGAGGTCACATGATCTGGCATGAATACAACATGTTCAGACATGCGGACAAGTCTATTAACACACATTCACGATTGACAGTCAACAAAAGGTCACTTTAACACCTATGATTATATTTATAATTTAAACAGGAGCTAATTACTTTACAGTGTGCACTGCTGTGTCGCTCAGTCTTTCAATGACGGAATCTAGAAAGGTTCAGTGTTCTATCCAGACAATTTTCTTGAGCCCTTTTTAAAAAAATTTAAAAAAAAGCTTCAAGTACAAACTAGCACGAAGCACGTTGATAATTAACGTGCCAAAGATTGTATATAGTAATGTCCAGGAAACAGCTGATTTGTATTGATTCCTTTTGAGTCCTTTTGATGGACACAGTGAGACCCGGCCTGTATAGAACCCTGGTGCTTGTTGTTACAACAACATTGAACCCAAGTGTTTTCGTTTCTAGAGTCAGTGCATTTCTTGAGTTTCATATCACTCTTAAACCAGAAGTCTGATGAGATATCCAATAAACTATGTAAACAAAGAGTACATGTAGTTTATAAGAAAAGAAACAAAAGTATATATAAATATACCGCTTTAAAGAGCGACATAAAGTAAATAATAGACTATTATTTTGTTTCAATGGCTTAGTAACAGTCTATTGTTTGGTATAAAAGGGGAACAAATTCTGTTTATATTAACTTTTACCAGTGAATATTTAAACTTATGAAACCACCTTTTTTTAGGATTTCAATCTGACTTGTTGTATCCATATCTTGAACAATACCGTAGAACTTGGTTAACAATTATTCTTTCAAAGATAAATACATTATATACACTTGTACTACATATTACATAATACTCACTTTTACATGTACGTATCTAAAAGCACATTAACACAGGCAATTTTTTTCCAGGATGTAAAGCTGATGGTTGGATGGTGTAAAAGTCAAATCAAATAATACTTGCAAGTATTTCAAAGCTATTACACCCAAATGTTTTCCAGGGTGTGAAATTAAAATTTTGTTTGATGGTCAGCCAGAACATTAACATATATAGTTGGCTCCGTGTTTCCTGGTCAATCAGCTGAAGTACTATAGATCTTATGTCAATTTTTTTTTTAATTTTATTTATTAACAATTTATGTTAAACCTCAAGAACTTGTACATTTTTTCACATAAATATGATGTTTACCATATTTTCATATTTAAAATCTTGAGATATAGCTGACTTCATTTCCTGTCCTTTTTGTATTCTAGCCATCACATTATTTTTAAATATAGTTTTAAATAAACTGTTGAAAGAATTTAATATCTTTAAAAACTACTTAAAAAGTTTTGAGAAAAAAATTGCCAGACCTAATTTTGGACAAGCTTGTGTAAAATTAAAGCCGGGTTTGAATCAATAAATTGTTATAAATTAATAAACTTTTTTTGTTGCTGTTATAAAAGGGTTTCAATTAACTTTGAAGAAAAGTCTATAAAAATTTGTGTTTTAATTTCAAGGTTACAGTACTGGATAAATTTTGTACATGTAAGTTTTACCTCCACCACTAAAATACCTTTTTTTAAACAGTAAATTAAATTTCCTTGCTGTAAGAGTCTTTGTCTATGGCACACCATTTGAACAGTTGTCGGACGTGGCAAACTATTTCATCAAGTCTAAATATAGTTTGGTCAAGCTGCGTGTTGTGAGCTGACATTGCCAAATAAAGGCTGATTAATTACTCATTCACTTTCAGTTTGTTACCAGAATGAGTTGATTTCTAACAATGACTTTTCCAGTCCAAATAACGAATATAATAGCCGTTATAGGTAGCATATCTGTATTCAGGGGCCCTTAAGTTAATACAAATGACTGATATAGAAAAAAATCTTATCTGATTTTATATCCAGTTATGTTAAAAAAAAATTAATTCCTTCTTATTGTTAGTTATGGACCAATACCTCTGCCCTGCATACAATTTGCAAATTTGTTTATAACATACACTAGTTGTAGGATATCTGTAGATGTACTGACCGCATATCATGTCTGACAAATTGTATTGATATATTATCAATATGTACATGTATAATGTGTATAAAGTATACATAATAGCCAAGCCTGTGTTTTATTATTAAACTATTTATTTTCTTTATGGTATAATAAATGTGATCAGTGCATTATAATTATAAAAACAATTGTACTTCAGAATCAATTCATCCATCACTCTGCAAATGAAGGGAAAACTCACGAGTATTGAACTAAATTATTTCATAACAAAACAGACTGAGTGAGTGCTCTGTGCTCATTTGTAAATTGTAATAGTCTTTTACTTTCACTAATATAAGTGAAATAGCCTAAAATACGGCGTAAAACCCCAATCAAACAAAGATAATTGCGTGCCTCTTACAAAGCTTGGTACATGTAAGACTAAGAGCATTCAGCTCTCGCCTTGCGGTAAGCAAGCTA
This sequence comes from Katharina tunicata, assembly GCA_032466195.1. Classification (NCBI taxonomy): domain Eukaryota; kingdom Metazoa; phylum Mollusca; class Polyplacophora; order Chitonida; family Mopaliidae; genus Katharina; species Katharina tunicata. The sequence continues at coordinate 1,991 of JAVFBZ010194936.1, read as the reverse complement.
GCCTGGTAAAGACTGCCTTCATTCCCAGAACGAATCAGATCCAAAATATATCTAAATGATCAGAATCTATTCTTATCTAGTCGTAGGCTAAGTACTAGTATGCATAAAACAATAACGATTTGAATTTAATGCAATTCTTTGTGAATGAAATTGTTTTTTTTAGATATTGCATGACAATCAGGAAGATAAACTTGGCAAACACAGCTGTTATTGCAGCCAAATCTAGATTTTGCTTTAACGGTTTTTAGTGACCTATTCACTCCCTGGATACATGTTTATTGTAATAGAAATTCACAAAAACAACATAATAAATATGGTCATTCATAATAATATATCTGTGTAAAAAAAATATATATCTGACAGTCAGCTTTTCTTTTGTATTTCTTTGTTATTAACGTCTCTTTTACTGATATCATATCAAACTAAGCGTTAGTTCATAGTTTGTATAATTCCTCAAGCAATTTTGAAATAATTCGGACCTAAATTTGAGTTTATATGGTTGAAATTTCATAATGTGAAATGTGTGCAGTGTTCAGGTGGGTTAGTAACAAACTTTTTTTTAAAAAACTCTTGACCCAACTGTTAAGAAACCTGTTAGAGCAAACACACTTTTTGTTTATGAATGGCCTAAGGAAAGACTTTTTTTTTTTCAAACTTTCTCCCCAAGGCATTTCACTTGAACTATAATATGGCTCAATTGTTATACAAGTTTCCTGGCCGCTGTGTACATGTACATGTTTCTCCTAGGGCAGATTGAGATAGATACTGAAATTGTTTAATTTGCATATTTTCAGTCCGTCAATTCTATCTTCATCGGTATAATTTTCAGTACAGCTTTTGAGCTTTATCTCATGATGTCAAGTCAATATGACAAGTTATACCAGTAACTGACATAATAATCGGAAGTCTCAGATAATATTTTATGTCACATCGATTACTAGACGGCTTCCGCTAGTCCGCTACTAACAAAAATGAATGATTTTTGACAGAATTGACAATTCTTATGTAAAATCATTTAGGCTACCAGCATTTTTGAGTAACCAATCTATTTTTGTTTGCAGATAAATGGCCGATGACATCGTCAGGTTTTGCCAGTACTGCAGGAACCACAGCCAGTATAGCTATCATCAAGAACTGTAAACTATATGTAGGTCATGTGGGTGACTCTGGTATTGTACTGGGACAACAAGGCAGCTCTACAGAGACATTTGAAGCTGTTAGATTGACTAAAGTAAGTTGACAACTATTTACAAGTTTTACTCAGGTGGTTTGTGGGGATTACATGTACAGTACGCACAGAAGCTAACTTCCCCCAAGTCGCGACTCTCCGATACAAATCCGCGCCCGAGATGCACATTGTAAGCCATCAATCCTCGGGCGATGTGCGTCTCGTTTCCATCCACGCTCATTATTTTATTTATTTTACAAAAAATTACCTGATTTTATTTGTTATGATTTTACTGTGAAAACAAAATCGGACGTCCCGGATGTTCATTAATAATAATTAATATCGTAACTTTTATTATTACATATTAATTGGGGCCAATTATTACTGATGAGCGGCCATATTTTGGCTAGCACAGGTGTTGATGTGTGGTATCAGAACATTACGTATCAAACATTATCGTAATTAAGTTTGATAACGTTACGTTTCTTGTTGGATAATCCATGCTTTCAGTTATTTGATTGATATTTGCAGACAACCCAAACTTTTAGGGCCTTAAAAGCTGACCATGGTCAGGCTTGAAATTCCACACATGCCGAAGCGTTGCCTTTTGATACGTGTAAATTGATTAGGGGTGTAACGATTCATCGATGCATCGATACTATCGATACTTTGCCATCAAGATACACAAATCGTACCGTCACGTTAGTATCGCCATACTTTAGGGAAAAAGGCGCACCTAAAATTTTCCAAATTTCTGTACTCGGTCTTTCAATATTGAAAGTAAAAAACTCAATACAAAGCAGTTTCTGAGGGAAATACTGAT
>JAVFBZ010194925.1:0-14230 GCA_032466195.1 Katharina tunicata | reverse complement strand
AAATAAGAACAACCTGAAAAATGTATCGTTTAGAGTTAGTAGTAAACCCATTAGTCTACCAAATGAAGATGAGGGCATGCAAGGGTTATCAGATACAGAAGGGAGTTTTGTCTTAACCAAGAGGTCCTTGAGAGATTTGTTCTTTTTGTACGCTATTATAGGTCTCTGTGATAGAGGCTTAATTAATCATTTTAGGTACAAGGTTTTGATATTCCTGTATTAGGAGACTTGCAAACCTGCTGCTAGGCTGATCATATTGTAGTACAAAAAGAATAATGTCTACCCTGGAGCCTTCACCTGGTTCAAGGTTGAACCCTAATGCATACAACGTTTGAAGTGTTTTAATCCAATGAGCTTCTCTCTCCGAGCATTTCTGTTTGGTTTCGTCTTCAGAAGGAAAAAACAGGATTTTTTTCAATCAGCATGATTTCAAAGTGATCTATGACCGAATGGCAAGGAAGGGAGAAATGTTAACCTATTGGGGAGGTAATCACCTGTAATCTGATTGAACTCGAATGATTGTTGGCTCTAAGTGCTAAATACGATCCAGAAATAATCGTCTTTACATCACAAACATTATTTTCTTACCTTTGAGCTTGTTCAGTGTAAATTAGGATTTTTGCGTAAGGAACCTGAGAATACAAATATTAAGTACAAATATGAATTTTGGAATTAATTCCTGTAGTCCTACCTTTGTGTCATTGATAGAAATCAGTAGAGTATAAACAGGATCTCTTAGTTGATCAACAGTATCATTTAACTTGGCAGCGGACTGAGAATTAAAGAAGAATATAAACATATTTATAAGTCAAATTCAATGCAATTATTACACTAGTCCATAAGACATTTCCCATCAGCTGATACACATCATACATAAGTACATGTACATGTTTGTACTTTAGGAACTAAGAACACTGTTTCAATATGAAGATGGAAAGAAAGAAATGCCTTAATAAACAAATGGAGTATTGTGTAATTAAATTATTATTAAAGCAATAAAGAAATTATAAAGAAAATATAAATATAGATCATACATGTATATGTCATCTTAATTCCTCTACAATTCATATAGCATATAATGGCTTTCCACACATAAAGCATACTAATTTATTACAAGTTGGTTAACTAAAAAAAAATCATGAATCATCTCTATTTCACAAAGATACATGTAGAAAGGTGAAATGAGTAACATACAGCTGATTCAGAAAGAGGGAAATTCTGAGAGATGTTCTGAAGCTGGTTAGCAAGATCCAGCATACTTGGATATGACCCATTGAAAAGGCTGTCTATAACTCCAAACTGTCAGAAACAGAGAATCATACACGATTAAAGCTTTTAAAAATTAAAATCAAAATCTTGTCTAAATAATACAGCATGAGAATAAATAAAATTAAACTGATGAAATCCAACTACATAAGAAAGTGTAATTAAACTAAACAAACTGTATTTTTTGATTTTATGATCGCCAGCAGTAATGTCGACCACCTAGACCAATCAGCAATCTGTCCACTTTCTAGACTCCAGCCAGCTAACCTTCTATTTGAAGGCTGGAGTGATCTAGCTGGTCGTCATTTACTGCTGGTGATTCGATGCCTCATTAGATTTTCTCAACTTGAATCTGTTCAGAGTCAGACAGTGTTATCCAAATAACAAAAACACCACAAACAGTAACTTTCCAAACGAAACAAAAAATAATTTATGTGATTGATTCCTAGAAACAATTTTACCAGTCAAAATCTTAAATGCTCTTGCATGGTTTAAATTTTGAATTAAAAATTTATAAATTTTATTTAAAATTTAATTTGTCAAATTTTGACTAACATCGAAAGTTGATTACAGGAACTTATTCCTTATTTCAAGTTACTATTTAAAAAAAATTTCCATTAAAATAATGTTCATTTTTTGCAAGGTTTAGAGACTTAAGTCTCCTTGACTCTAGATAATGGGACAATTATGAGACCAAAGCTTATCATAACCTGTGAGATGATGTCATTAATATTAAACTGTTGGATAATATCACTGATTCCAGAGAGTTCGCTGTTCACACCCACACTTAGCTGAGTAAAGGAACTCAAATTCACTGACTGAGTCAGATTCTCAAGTTGACCAGTCAGATTAAAAGACTGAAACAAAATAGGACCATTCAATGATAACAATGATACATGCAATTATTAAATTTAATGGATTTGTCAGAATATTACTGAAATTGATTTTGATAAAAGATTAAATAAAGCATAACAATCATGGGTGTACAGCAACTAGGCCAGTTTTTTTTCTTTCTGTTCTGTTTGTGTGGCTAGTAGTATTACATGTATGTGTATACATTTTCAATGACCATACATACGTTGAAGTGCTACTTTTCAAAACAGAACGTAAGTTTTAGTACGAGAAAATTAATGTTTGACCTGTATAATTAATGCACAATATAAAATTATTACAATAATGTATATATACAGATAATAATAATATCAAAACAGTTGATTTACCGTCACATAATCGTTCAGATATTGATCTACAAAACTCCCAACACCAATTGCATCCAGAATAGGTGCACCTTTGTCACATTCTCTGACATTGACATAAAAAAAAAAATTAAACATTCAAAAATTATCCTTGAACAGTTAAAGACAGAAAAAGACACATCTTAGATATCCCTAGAAATGTTTCTCAGTTGTTTCTATAGTTCTCCATAAGAATTATATAAGGATACCCCTGACACAATCAATTTAGGAGGTAAAAAAAAGAGTAAATATTAAGATCGACACTTGAATAAAAACTGAAACTTAAAAAGCACAATTCTTAAACTAGAATTACATAAAAACAATGTGTGTTTTTGTCCTTTCTTCAAATAAATTAATCAAATATATTATTTAGCCCAATATATAAGTAAGTAGATATTTACTTTAAAACTCCTGAGATGGTAAAAGTAATGTTTAGATCACCGGGGATGAAAGAGGCAACAGAAAACAAATTCTGGATGGCTGCAGAATTTTCTAACTGAAAACAAAAGGAATGAAGTATAGTAATTAAATGGGACAGAGAAATTGACACTCACTTTGAGGAAAAAAGGTTCATAGATACATGTACATGTAATTCAAATTATATTTAAAAAATGTGTAACTTTTTATTCCCAAAAGCAAACAAGAGTTTTAGTAAACCCAACATACGCCCTTGTGGGGTGCGATATAGACCCTAAATGAACACCATGGTAACCAAGGACATGTCAAACTATGGTATGCAAAATAAGTTTCATAAAGATAGGCCTTATAGTTTTCAAGTTATGCTCCGGAAACAAAATTGGCTTCTGATTATGACAAAGTCCAACTTTGTATCCATAGAATTAACAAAAATTAAAAACATTTGTGCATCCGTAATAGCAAAAGGCACAACTACAGTTGATGGTGAATGTGTTCACCAAGTTTCATAAAGATAGGCCTTATAGTTTTCAAGTTCTGCTCCGGAAACGGATTGGACGGAAGGACGCTGGTCATACCATAATAGGACCAATTTACATCGGGCGTATGAAAAAAAATTGATGTACAATATTACAGATTGGGATAGTAGGTGTTGCAATTTAGGTACATTACATATAAATAAGTAATGAGTAGTGGACAAAACAGAAGTAACACTAGCTCAAAAACATTTCCAAAACAAACAAAACATATAAAAGTGAAAGTAACACATTAATTGTCAAGATGAAGTTCATTACCCAGCGATAGTACTTACTCTCATCATATAGTCAAAGTCCAGCCTACATAAAGTTATCATAACAGGTGTTGTTAGGAGGAAGAGGAGTAAAATAAGTAACATCAGAATCCAACCAATCAGGAACATGCAACCTGCCGATCTGAAAATAATTCACAAATTTGAGCAGATCACGCAACATTTTAGTGACAGATTTACCTCATCTTAGGATATTAGGATGATGGTATAGCGACATAATTATTGATTAAAAAGCAATAACTGCAAACGATTGGAGGTCTATTAGGTGTGATTGGATGGTGGCGACAGCTTCCTGTGCCCAGGTACTCTCAGAGGTAGGCCTACATGTAAGGGGTACGGTTTTGAGTCTAGTCCTTGCCCTGTGGCATCTATTCTTCACCTATTGGGCTAGTTGGCTCTTTGTTTAGTTGGGCTTTTACTCGGCCGTATTTAAGGTTGTTTCACTCATATGACAGCATGCCAATTGATGAGGGAAAATGCTGTCAACGACACTGGCAACAGACAAAGATGCCAGGGCACAAGGACAGGACAAATATGACACCACAACAACTCAGCTTGGAAGCTCCCACCCAACTAACCATGGCCAACACAAACAAAGAAACAAATAAACAAACAATCTTCTAGTCAGTTATTACAAGACACTTTTCCAGATGTGATTGGGCCAATGGAAAACAGAAAAGAAACCCACTGATCAGGTTTGTTTGATCTAATGTTGATAGTTTTCCCATAATTGAAAGTAGTCATTTTAGTTATTCATTCTACATTTGAGAGCCACCTTACGCTCAAAATTGAGAAAGATTTTTGTATTGCTTGGATTAAAAGATAAGTATTCAAACTTTATGCTGGTAATCCTGGGAATCAAAGCTTTTCAAAAAGATATAAATAAATATGGACATTATGATAAATATAAATCTTGTAAAATTAGTTCAGCAATACCATTAGTAGTTCAGTCAAATAGGAAGCTTCCCATTAAAACTTGCAACTTTGTGTCATCAAGCAGACAAACAGACAAACATACGTAATAAGGCAGCATCCGGCAACATCAGAGGCTGTTCCCCTCTCTTCTGGAAGTGTATCTTTCTTATTGGTTCGTCCAAGTAACAAACCTAAACCTTGAAGCAACAAGATGAAGCCGGGAAGCGCCAGCAAACCAGCTATACTTTGCCAACTGAAAATACAAGATATCATAGTCACCTGAACCGGTTCATTCAGGCATGAACAAATTTATTACAAGGGTGTTGATGCCTATTACAATAAGTCACTGTTTAAAACTATACTAAAATATTCTGAAGTTAGCAATATAGCAACCCCATTTTATGGTTGAGGTATATATTTGGTTTCATAAAAGCCACCGAAACAGTCACGGATGGCAGGAAGATCAGACAAAGGAGTGTACATGTATGTGAAGAGTGTTTAAATCATGTCTTAAAACTTAACTAATTATGTTTGAAATAGAGTAATACCATCCAAAATCGTTTTTTTCTCCTGATATTTACTTTATAAACTAAAGTTAGAAAAGATAAGAGCACATACATGTATTGTCCATATGTATAAGCATATGTACTGTATTGTGATATCATATCCTCAATGTTCATCTCGGATATCATCTAGAGAATAAAAATAATTCATTACAAACAAACATGTATAACATATAATCACAATAGGAATTATAGTTTAAAACTTGATTTGAACACATTATAAAAATCCTTTTTTTACTAATACTAGTACTAATCTAACGTCAGGGAAAGTAATCACACTGAAATATATTTGTATTAGTTACACAGTGATCATATAGTATTTCATTTATCATATACCTATGAGCCTCAGCCACATGATACAGAGCCATCGGATAATTTTCCGTATCAGATGGTTCGTATCAGTATTCTCTGAATTCGGGACTATTTTCAACGCTTTCTTTACTGAGAAATCCCGATGACTGTATGGTAGGAAATACCAAAAGGTTAAACGAGTGCAGAATGACGTCACGCGATTATGTCGTCAGGGTTTTCCTTTACGTAGTAATATATGTAAACAGACGCCGGGTTTATGCTTGAATGCCATTTCCATTTAATCTGACCTTCATATTACTCTAGTCATGGCATGTTTTCTGGGATAAATAAGGGAATTAAATAGCGTTAACAATAGCTTAAATCTGCCCGCTTTTGCATAAACCATTTTACATAGCTGTCTGCTCATTGTTTAAAGTAGTCCTTCGCCCATTTCATACGAGAGTCCGTGAAAGTTCCACAAATTGTCCCCCCAAAAATTATTTTATCGTGAAATATTGAAGGTTTATGATAAATAGATTATAATGACAGTTCAGGATACGCAACTGTGTATCAGCTTTCATTGTCTGAGGTCAGACTGCCTATCGATCTCACCCTTCGAGCTCGATTGATACTGCTTTTCTACCTCAGACAACTCGAGCTGATACATAGTCGCGTATCCCGAACTGTCATTATAATCTCTATTCACTGTCTCTTACAGAAAAGTTTCTAGTTTACCAATTGTTTACAATTTGAGAGACTTGCTGGAATCAACCCATGGCCCACAGGGGTCTAGGAGTCTGGCATTTATTGGGTGCTATTTATTGGGTGCCTGACAGGTTTACAGTTCAAAGGATTATAGTTTAATATCACCTGGTTTGCCATAGCCACCTGACTGTCAATTTGGTCCACAAATGGCTGTATCATCCCTCCCAAGTCAAAGCCAGTGACAATGTCCTTTATAGCTGAAAATCATGAATTAAAAGTAAAAAAATTACATTTAATATGTGATTGCAGATCATATCTAGAAAGAGAACAGTTTCTAAATAACATAGCAATATTCAAGTGTGTAGGCAAATTATGGATTCAAATAGAAAGATTACGGGTAATGTAGTTTTAGTCTACAACAACACATCAAGGATTTTATAGTCGTTTGAGATGAGCATTTAAAAATATTGTTTGCTACTTTTTAATACTTGAATAGCAGAATCAAACAAACACTATTCTCCTGTACTAGACTCAAAATTGTCCGATGTCAACTGAATTAATAGTGTGATTACTGTTTCATTATGATTTACAACAAGTCACAAAAATGTGCTGAAAAAAAAATGTGTAAAATTAAAACAATTGAACTTACAGTCAAGAGCATCTGAACTCATATTGTTTATCGTTTCAGGAATAACATCAAAATTCTAAACAAAAATAGAAATTATTAAATGTTTACATATAAACATACACCAATAAGTTAAGCTTTACAAAATGGTGTTTTTTTGATTGGGGTTTTATGCCGTACTTAAGGTTATTTCACTCATATGACACCAGATGGCGTTCCAGTTCAATATGTGGAGGAAACAAACATAAACAAAAGTCAAATGCGATGGTCGTTTTCCTCATAACTATTCAGCGTTTCAGCTAGGCCCCAGTTGGGGCCAAAGATAGGCCCCTTCGCAAGTAATCAGAAAACCTAATTTCATTAAAAGTCATTGCTTTTTTCCTTACAAAAAATATCTAAGCTATCCAAAGGAGCAGTTATTTGGGGTTTTGACAATGTTGTGTAGAAATAAACTCACATCTGTAATCATTGCAGAGAAGTTGGTCCCCAATATGTCATTCAGTTGGTATATGGTATCATTTAGCTCTGTAGGCTGTTAAAGAAATTTGAAATAACAAAATCAAGAATCATACATATTATCACACTACAACCATGATAATTCCACTCCAAAGCAGTTGATTTTTGTGTGACAATATCACTAGTAATATACATGTATGCATCATTCAAAAGTAAAATGTCATAGACAGATATAAAATTTTTTACGTCAGGGCTAATGAAATGTCACTGTAAGTTGCGCCGTTATATACTTTGTTGCAAAGACCATTCAAGTGCTGCCATGTCCTTCTATGACGTTGCACAACACTGTGTATCCATACCAAGCACTCGAAAATGTATAGATTTTTCTACAAATATATGTAAAAAAAATGTGTAGTGTGAGAAAAATTAATCAACTTAATTCAACTTGATTAATCAACTCCAGTCTCTGTATCATGATTAATATCACTCTCATGTAATGTTCATCGTCATACACAGGCTATCATTGGTTAACGTCTATATATGTTACAACAGTCAATTCCACAGGATGTTGAAGAAGTATTGTAACCTAACAATTAATGCCTCATATGAAAAGTTTATACAAGTATATATAGGCGAGTTGACCACTGGAGCTGATATTACTAAAGTTTACAACTGACAAAAACATCACTGGAACATACAATACCATACACACAAATGCAATAAATAAAAACTGCATTATAATACTCATGAAATATATCAGAAAGGTAAACTGAGTGAAATGAAAATTCCTACAGAGATATACATATGTAGAGTCATTGTTATAAAGCATGAAGCTTAAGACTAGAGTAATTGAGGAGATGAGCTTTGATCACATTATGAAAGCTTTTTATCAAAGCAACAAAGGCTTTAGTTTAATCATTGAAGTAAAAAAAAAGAAGCAATAATATATTGTCACACATATGATAATTGGAATCCAATTTTCTTTTACCGAAAAAGTTGATGTATCAATGTTACTGATTGTTGTCCCAAATCCATCAAGTCCCGGTTTGATGGCATTAAGGGTATCTCGACATGGTTGATCTACACATGCATCAATTGCATCTTGGAACAATGCCTGTGCAACAACAACCTTGGCTTGAACATCCACAGTATAATTTATCATTTGCGTTAAATTCCCATCCACTACAAATAGGCCTTCATGGATGCTTACAGCTTCTACATTTTTTGAAAGAAGAAACACATGTTCGGAATGACATTCACTGGGATGTTATTAAAATAAAGCACTTATTACACTGATTTTAAGTCAATATGCTGTGCTTATAATGGTTATTAGAACGGTTATATTGATAGTTTTTATGTTTCTGGAGATATTCACAAGTATGCCTACATGTACATATATACATCAACACAGTTTTCCAAAAACAAATAATTTTTTTAAAGCATTTCCATGCATATCTCATCATCTTTTAAAATGTTGTTTAATATAAAATTAAATAGAACTGCAAAATGAAACTGAAATGTGTGGTAAATTGTCTGTGACAGAACCATAAAATGTAGCAAGTTCGTCGTCTTTCCTAGCAATGCCATCATGTTATTTATTGGTGGAGACATGAACTCACCAGTTTGCATATTGTCTACAATAGTGATGACATTATTTAATCCAGCATCCTGAACGAGTAATACCAGGAACTCGGAGCCAATACTACTGCCAATGTCTAAACAAAGTAAGAAATAGATATGTTATGTTTAATCATACTTAAGGAAAACATACCCGATTGGTTAAGGATTTTGGCCAAAATATACATTCAACATGAAAACCACAAAGTCTTTAATTAATACAAAGTTAAAAGCCTCTTACTTCTTCCATGTCTAAGGTGAATAGGCCTGCTTGATCCAGAATTACATTTAAATTGATTGAAACTTTATGCAATTTTTTTTAGACAACGTTTAAAATAAAGCCCTGTCTTATTAGCATCTGTCAGACTGACCCCATATGACTAAAACAATGACAAATAATAAGAATACAATGCGCAAATACAGGGACATTTGAATCTGTCTGTAATAAATAAAACCAAACATAAGCATATTTAAAACTTTGCCGATAAATTTGATCATTTAACTTAAAAACACATATGCAAACTGTTCACATGCAACAATTCAACATCCTGCTGTCAGTTTTTTTTTTCTTTACAAAATTTCAATAATAAGAAAACCGAAAAAAAGTATGCAAAAGAAGAATTGCATACATAAATAACTAATAAAAAATTCTGAATGAATTCTGTAGATGAAATACTACAAACCATCAAGGTCACTGATTATTAAATCCATTGTGTTGTTGAATTCTGTCAGCACAACAACTGTGATATTTTCCAATCCCTTTATATAATCATTGCACAAATAGCAATATAATATGAGTGAATAAAGTTCAATCAATCTAAATATCGTAAATAAGAACTGCAAATGGCTGTTTTTTTTTTAATTATATATCAATTGATCTATGGATTAATGGATCTATGGATTAATTTTAACTGTTCATACACAAATAATACAATGTTAAGATGAAGAGAAGGGTAGTTCAAAAACAAAAAAGACAATAGAAGAGCTGATAAGTAATAAAATGGGATATTATTTTTGATATGCTTACCTCAGCAGTGTTATTTATGAAGGTATAGACATCACCAAGAGAATTTGATAAGGCAGGTCCTCCTCTCATGACACCAGTTAATAAGTAATTGTTGCAACAGGCCATTGTTGCTACTCCAGCTCTAAACCAATCAAAGTACAATTAATTTCAAATGTCAACATGTAGTGTCACAATACAATGCTGTCATGTAAAATGTACAGAACAAATGGGCTGATTGAAGGAACTCACTGTAGGGGAAAAGTTTAAAATTGAGGTAAAAAAACAATTGTGTGACAAAGTCCTGTTTTTAAAAGTGTTTTGTAGGAATGACATTAAAACTTGTTTTATTGGCTAAATTTTATCATTTAATTGAAATATTCCTGCAGTCTAACAAAATATTCTTATTGAAACAGTTTGGTAATCATTCAGTAGATGTACTTTACATGTATATATTGCATAGAGACATTAATTTTTATCAGTTTATGTAAAACCAATTAAAAGCAAGCCTTCAAAAATTTACTTACAAAATAAAAATGAAGGCTATCAGTAGGATCAACTCAAGAATTCTTTTGTTTCTATTCATGTCATCATCAAATTTATGCTTGCGATGACCCCCGCAATTTCCACAACATCGACAACAACAGAAAAGTATTCCAACAACAGGAAACAAGGCAAGGATTAAAATCCCAAACACAAGGCAGGTAATCAAGCCTCCTATTTGTAAAATAATCTGAAATAAATACAAAAATAAGACACTATAGTGACTAAAGCAAGTTAGTTTTTATTCTATAATTTTACATTTAAAAAAGTCTGAATGGCAGTTCAAAGGTGTCAAGGCCACTCCATAATCAACCATTTTTTTTTTCCTTCTACATGTCCACGGACTATTTTCCAGTCTTTTTTCCAACCTTTGCACAGCGATTAAACTTAGAACGGTGTGTCATAAATTATTACAAATCTTGAACAAAACTGTAATACAAGTATAACAATTGAAGGATTAAAGTTGGACTGATATAAACTTTCCTACAATTAACCCACAGGCAGTTCTTGAACGACAAAGTTGGACATAATGGAAACTACAAACACTCTAAATAATATTAAGTGTATAAAAACTTTCGCCAGTAAGTCATTCTTCTATTAATGACAGTCCTGATTAACTTTTTAAAAAACATTAATTTATACTTCCCTTACCTGTTGTATGTTGGAGAGGTCAAATGCAAATTGTCCAGCTATTATGTCTGGTATTAAGGTTAGGAGAAGCTCTGTAATGAAGGGAAAAAGAAGCAAAAACAAAATAGAAGTTTAATGAAATTATAATTTATCTAATTAAATTTTATTGTAAACAAATACTGTTATACTTTACATGTAGCTTTAAGTTAAGTTATTGGCTTTATCTTTATGTTTGACAACAGTAAACAGATGGTTGAAAACTTCAAAGGAAAGAATGATAATACCAGGCACAAACATTTTTACATCATTATCAATTGATATGAACAGTTCTTTTGAGTCCAAATCAAGTTTCCATCTTGTGATGTTTACATCTTAATTCTTACCAATAGAAGAAGGTGGAATGGCAAGATTTACAAAATTTGTGGCCATGCTAAATAAACCAGAGACTGGTCCAGGTGGGACAAAAGCTTCAGATTGGTATTCTACCTACAAAGTACAATAGGACACAGGACACAGAAAAGGTTGTAATGAACAGCTTTAAAAGCACCCTGGTAGTTTAAGATCAATTAAAACTGAGCTATAGACAAGTTAAAATAAATAATTTAATGAGAACTACATATTCTTTGATCAGTTAAACAGCTGTAACTTTTACAAAGTAACATGTAAACATGATGATGCTCATGTAATGTATATAAAAAATATATATAAATCATATCTATCTTTAAAAAATGCCACTTAAGTGTCCTGTGGCAGTGCTTTGTGTTGGGAAAGATTCACAGCCTTTACTTGGATAAAACAGTTACTCTTTGCTTCTTCTGTCATTCAGTAGACCGGTCAATATGCCCTCATTCTAAATATATCCAGGGCAAACAAATAAAGAGGACTTGATAATACAGTCTGAGTCAGGGTTGTCCATACTTCTGGAAAGCCTTGTCTGTTAGATGGTCAACAAGTGTATGTGCCAAACGCAGTGAGACAAAAACCTATTGGCCTGGTGCCAACGCCCCCAGAACTTGGGCAGAAGCTTAACTGCTTAAGCCAGACGATGTGAAATCCTCTGCGATCATATTCTGTGATCTTATTACACTGTCACCGTGTACTATAAATTATATAAATCTACATAACAATAAATTTACAGATTTCCTTTTTTTATTTTTTACAGAACAGCTGTCAAAACAGCAGGCAGTCTGAAACCAAAAAGCCAAAGGTGGCTTTTGAAAGTGGCCACCAGCCTCTAGGGACAAGCCTGAAAATGTTTCCAGGTTGGGTTGACACACAAGCAAAAACATCATAATTATGCAAATCGTAAAATTTTAAAACACTCCAAAATTTCTTTTTCACCTTCCTTATAACCAAACATACATTGAAATAATTGACTCTAAATATGATCCGTTTAGTCATTTGATATATTTGATACATTTTTTCGTAAAAATTTAGTCTCACTAACATAATTCTTTGAAAATGAACTGAAAGTCTGATACACTGTTCCTTATAATGCAACGATAATTAGATCTACTCACCATTTTAATGTTCAACACCTTAGTTCAACCACATTATTCATATTAACAACATCCCATCTTGTGTTGTTCCAAGTTTGGTGTTCATCTTCCATTGATATTTCTTGAATTAAATTAAAAGCATGGATATATGACATCAATGGAATACTCAAATACACAAAACTGGACACACAACGGACACACTACCATTGTTTTATAGTTATTTTACTTTACACAGTAAAGGCAAAATTGTTGAATTGTTGAAAAAAACTATTTGTTGATGCATATATGACTTTAGAAATAAATAAAAACAAATTATTACAGAAGCTTATTGATAAAAGACAGCCATGATATATTCATGAGAAATACCTTTCTACTGACCAATGAGTTCCTCAAGGATATAATGGACAGGTACATACATGTATATGTCACTCCTGACAATTCCAAGACATTTGATATTTGACACCATACATCACGTACACTGTATAAAGGAGGCTATCAGGCAGCTTCTGGGACATTTTATAGGTTTCGTTAATGAACTTGTATCAGAATATGGGGCCATTGAAAGAAGCGAACAACAATGTTCCTATATAAGAATAAGAATAAACAGTCATGTGTTTTTTCTTATCTGTGGTGTTCCAGATATACCATGTCTCTGCATTATCAAGGAAGGGCTACATCTACAGAGCTCTGTGTCCTAGAATACATAAGTGGCGGTTTAGATGCAGAGTTCTGCATGCTTATTAGTCTACTACGTAATCCATACATCATGTATATAAGGATACAGAACAGTATTGATTTAAATTTTAAGTTTTTGCACTTTTACCAATTTTAACTTTAACTCCAATTAAGTGATTTTCAATTCTGTTTGAAAGAATTGAAATCTCTGAAATATTAATTGTATTGAAAATGTCCGCCTCGGACATTGGTAAACTAAATTTAAAGAATAATTTTATTTGTAAACAAGAGTAGCAGGACGGCGCCCAAATTCTAAAATTTCCCTCAATAACTAGAATTTTGTGTTGAAATTATTGCTGCCAAGCAAGTTTTATCATGGAGGTATTAACAAAAGGAGGCAAAACAATTACTCCGCTATCTTGTAAGGCTTAGCTAGGCTTCAAATTTGAAGTGTCGCTTTCAACAAATCTTTTTATTAAAATTTTTAGTCAATATATGCCAATCCAACGTCAATGAAATTTTTTAGATGAATTATTGAAGGTTGTAGTGTGTGTCAGGTTTCTGGTTTTCAAGAAATATGGCCTTGAATATACATGATTGCAAAATTCGCCACTTAATATATATGTGAATTTTGACAAAATTACAAAAACTCTTGCTCTTTAACACATGAAGGAGAATATTTCCGCCATCCATGGGTTATTGAGACTTAGTCTATATTATAAAACACAATAATGCTTATTAATACATGTGGTCACTTCTATGACCGGTTCTTCGTTTAGCCCAAATTTCAACTTTTCTGGGACCTACTTTTGCGTTTTTTGTCAGTTGACTGTAAGGGAGTGGTTATTAACTCTAGTCTGTGACTATTGACATGTCACCACCTAACGGGCTGGTATAAAGGAAAATAACTAAACTAGTGTCCAAAAGAAACGATACCACATGTTTGCAACGACATAAAATCAAAACTAAACAATGCAGGAGTTTA